>JAUMHH010155878.1:0-18417 GCA_032359455.1 Chlamys rubida | reverse complement strand
GGTTATCTCTGAATACCTACCATTAAGGCGTACGTGTAGAAGGTTATCTCTGAATACCTACCATTAAGGCGTACGTGTAGAAGGTTATCTCTGAATACCTACCATTAAGGCGTACGTGGAGAAGGTTATCTCTGATCTCGTGGTCCAGCATCAATTCCTCAACAACATTCTCTACCAACTAAACAAGAAAATAAGTATAAAATAATTTACCGCTGCATAACAAAATTATATTACATGGCTTTAGAGTAAATATTGAGTGTTTAATAAGTGTACAGAAGATGTTGGAGTGTTTTATGACAGTATTTCTGATCCCCTGGCAAGGGATTGTCTGAAATAAAAAAAGATCTATAACTTTTTTTTTTGTGACGGCCACCTGATTTCTTGATTTTACATGGCAAAGTATTGCAAGGCAATCCACAGTCCCCACCGATAATGATTTCTTTATTTACTGATGTCAAAGGTCAAATGATAGGTCAGAGTGACTTATTTTTTGTACTCAATACTGCCGCATCTGAAGATGTACATGCATACTAAATATGGTTACTCCAGGTAAAATAGTATAGAAGATATGACTTGGATAAATGTTTACCAAGACTGGGGTCAAAGGTCAAACTATAGGTCACAGTGACCTACTTTTTATACTCTGAACTCCATCATCCCAAGATATACTTGCATACCAGATCTGGTTACTACAGGTGAAATAGTATGTAAGACATGTCCAGATAAACTCTTCAGAAGGTCAGACTGCAAAACCTATATAAAATGTATATTGTTCCATGCGAGAACCGGTGGGGGACTAATAACATGCACTTGTATTATTATTACGTACCATAGATTTGCCACATCCTCTTGGCCCTATCAACAGAGCAGAGTTACTTTCACCTGTTGTGCCAGTTCTTCTTATCAAATCCAGCAGCTGTCTGTTATTAAAAACAAACAAAACAATTGAATGATATCATGCAAGTTTGCAAAAATATTTCAATAAGGCAATTATACTCCGATATACATTGCGCAACACTTCAAACAAATATTTTTGACAGGCGCCGTGCAGTCGGCAAAATCATATCCGATAGAAAAAAAGCTGACCAGCGGCCTCTTATGTTATAGGAGTAGGTCAGACCTTTGACCAATCCTGGTCGCTGTTTGTTTGTCTGGTCATGCACGCCCAGGAACGACATATATATATAAAACCCAAACACAAGTCCCCAGGAACAGACCATGGCCAGACCATAGGGCAAATATGATCTTTTGCATTGATTTTAAGTCCCCAGGGCCAAAGCCAATCCTGGTACCATATCCATATCTTTGTACCCAGAAAATGAATGTATAATTATGGTTATACCTTATAAAGTTCTAGTTTTTACTTTTTTTTTGCAATGCCCCTCAGCACCATTGCAGGCCATGGCCAGCAACTCTGTTTGAATCGTATGGTATCACCACCTGATCATGAGGATGCTTCCAACCAAGACGGTTGATATCCATAATTCGGTTCTTGAGGAGAATCCTCCTAATTAAAGCAATTTCCTTTTTTGGCCCTGCCCCGGGCCTCTTTAACTAACTGGAGGTCAGCGCTCCACATGTACAATTTTTTTCAATTCCCACCACCTGAGGATACAGGATACTTTCAACTAAATATGCTTGACATTCACCTTAAAGTTGGTTAAGTTGTTTATTGCACTATGACTAATCACCCTACTTAGCCCAGCCTTTCTGCACTGAAGGTTAACTCAGCTACATGTACTTATTCAGATGAATTGAGTGACTAGCAAAATATCTGCTTTCTGGTGAAACATGAAAAAAATGATTTCTTAATGCTTCTTTTACATATTTTTACACCATCTCATCACAACTTACATGTACTTAATAATAATTACTTACAATAATTCATATTTTTCACTGTAGCTTTCATACCTCCTTTCTTGGTCATATCCATGGATTTGTGGGGGGGTGGACAACTGGGATACTCGATGTCGCAGCAGATCACATGTCATTTGGAGGGGTGGCTGTTCCATTAAAGAATCTCCAGAAACTGTGCTCTTTCTTGATTTCATTTGCTTCTGTTTCATTTTTTCGAGGTTAAAACTTGAACTGAAGTTGGGCTTTTTTTAGCCAGTGTTAAAAGCTATCTTTAGCTTCTATATTGAACACAAACAACATAATATAAAGTCTTTGTACTTGATACTTCTCATGTTGTTTTCACATTTTAGAAATCTGAAATGAAAACAAAGAATTTTTTACATGGTGTACCATTTCATATTTCAGGTACTTGCCCCTTGGCAATATATTTTTGAAATTTTAGGTGTGCAAGTGTCTTTGATAATTAGACACCCTTCGCACCAAGATTAACAGGTATTGGTGATAAATTTCTTTCCTGTGGCTGAATGATGTGACCAGAGATTTTGCCCATCAACTTATATTTTGAACCCGAGTACTTTCTGAAAACTTGTGTACATCCACTGTACCTCTTTCTCTTTCTTGGCATTCTAAAATTATGAAAACAAAAAACAAAGTAGCTTACATAATTTAGTGACTACAGAGATATTTTAAACAATTTTTAAAAAAAAGTTATGCGGTTCTAATAACCATTTTATTTGCTTACATTTTGATCAACCATACGATCTGTTGGTGCACGAGTACATTTCAAAAATAGATTTATTCAAGATCCCCCCTGCTAAAACTGACCATAATCACATGCTTCACAATTCTGATGGTTGCCGTAAACTTGTCGAATTGGCTGTTGATGATCAGCTGTTTGTCCCTTTTGTTCTTTACTCCTTATTTTACAATCACAGCCATTTTACTTAAAACCAATATGTCATACTTGCTAACAACCCCCATTAAACCCTTTTAAACCCTTAAATTCAATATTTCTAACCAGTGAATTTGCTTAAGGTCTATACCTATATTCTAGATCTATGATCAAGTGATTTCATCTGAAAGACAGAACAATTCAAAATATATCAATTTAAAGGATACATTTTGTCTCTAGGGGGTCCCTAGTACTAATATTAATACCCGGCCTCCTCTGGCCCGGCGACGCAATATATAAAAAAATCTCTCGTCGTCAGAAAGCTACGTTATCACAGCTAGGGGGTTGTATACCCACATCTTATTTATGTGGAATCTCCCCTATGGAAATTCAAAAGGTTGCAGTTTACATAATGCTCATCCTCGATAATCCACGGGGTAATTAATTATGCTCACTTTCGCTCTCTGAATTTCCCTATCCTACACCCATGGACATGAAAGAGTCTATAATGTCCCCAGCACTTGTGCTCAGAACTTGCAGAAGCCTATACGTTTTATACAATGATCAAGCGAACTTGAATAATAATGTAGAGTACGTAGACAAATAAAGTATTCATCCACAGGGGTTCGTTACAAATTTATGAAACACACATGTACTGATATGGCGATTGGGTCACAGCACACATAAAAAACGTGTGCTGTGACCCAAATCAGTATATCATATGTGTATTTCAGACCAGCTGCGATTCTACAAATGGAACAGACTGTTATTTGTTTACATTTTTTAACATTGGGCTTTTGGCAGTTTGGCGCTCGGTGCCGAAAAAAAATGTCAAGGAGCAAACACCAGCACACTTACACTGAAATTAGTGAACTACAAACCTTATAACGACAACAGAAGATCCAAATCAGTACGTCTTTTATCAAAAACACGTGAATCTCGCGTCGTCAGAATGAGCAAACGTTGTTTTTCGTACGCCGATGAGGTCGAGGCAGTTGCAATCGCATCAAATCCTGTTCTATTTAGCTGTAATGAATAAAATGATGACGTTAACTAGTGAAGGTAAAATAGTAGTTTAACTTCACCGGTAAATATATATTCACGCAGAGTATCAGGATCAGCTGTTTGTCAACATGTGTTTCCCGCCTTAACGTCAGAAGAAATCTACCTTCAAAAAAGATGGTTACCGAAGGGAGTTAACTCCTTGTCACAGTCACAGGGGCTGGGTTTCGAGATTTTGAGTAATGTTATTATGACGAAAATTGTAATACTTTCGGTTAATAATACACGTATACACATCGGTAAATAATTGCAAACACTTTTTTATCCGGTGTTAATTGAGAATCCACTACGGAGAATTTATTCTAATTCCGTGATTCGAGTTATCTTTCTTTGAACACCAAATCAAAATAAACACACGGAAACATATATGACGGTTAATTTCGACGGGAGAAATTTGTTAAAAATTGTTTGTTCTAATTTTTTTAATACAGTTTTATGTTGCTAGTGTTTTGTTTCCATTAGTAGATTATGTGCATGTTTATGACAGTCATCCTTAATTTCAGCTGTTTTCTACCGATGTGAGTATGAAATCGCGGCTGCTTCTTAAGTGCGCGGAAACCGATAACACGAGGAAATATATACGTCTCTGTCGTATAGCCAGAGACATAAATTACATCTATATATCTCTGGTATAACCGAGGTAATGCGTATAAACACCGGATAAAAAGTGTTACTATCATCTGTTGTGTATACGTGTATTTCCGAAACGCAAATTACGGCAAATAGGCAAGGCTGTTGTTTAAACTCCTTTTTTTCTAGACGGCCAATTTTAAATCTGTTCGGAGATTTATATTCTACAATATTTTTAATGTTGTGCTTCTTTGGTTTCAGCTTCGTGAAATAACTACAACATTGCTAAATTTATCTGAGAACGTATCGTGATTTCAGAATGAGAAGTCATCACTGCCAGTCATTTTTCAAGTTTAGATCACGAGGCTTTGCCGAAGGGTGCAGAAGTTGAACCGTACTCGCGGTCGTTTCGGTATTTGTATAAGACGTTTCGATACTTTCAAAAAAGACTCTACTATCAACACAAAACGTTGTTTTCTTAATGGTATTTTTGTTCCAATATATCATTTTAAATGTTAAACAATTAATAAGAATTTTCGAAGATAGTGTATACCTCCATACGGATAAACGTATAAACTTATGCGTAAACTTATACGTATACTTTAGAGGCTTATTTATAAGATCTCTAATGAAAACAAATCTATACTGAGTATTACCCTAGCATAGCTAAAAATAGCCTGGTATTCCAAGGTGTATCTGGCTTCTTACCTATGAAAATAAATCCATATTGAGTTTTGTTCTTCAATTTATTACTAGTGACGGCGATAAGAGGAACAGTTACAATCAGTGTACAATACTAAACCCATGATGATACACTGTCATTGAAATAACAGACGTAAAACTCTATCATGAACAACTACCGTATGTACAAATAATGATAAGTTACTGTCTTGATACACCAAAGCGTAGACGTATTTATAAGTCCGTGGCTTTATACGTCACCGATCAAACTATTTTTCTACATTCTCTTCCAACCTACACTTCCAGATGATATGGTTATACGAACTAAGCGAGTCAGTAATGGTATAATACGGAGCATACATTTTTTATGATGATGATTATTGACACACGAGATGCTTTTACGTGTCTCTGTTCAAACGCTCACATGCTATCTGCATATTGTGAAATTATCGGCCAATAAAATTTGTGAATATATAGACAGAATATCATGAATAAAATCAGCATGCACATTTGCATAAATATAGTGATATCTAAGCCATACTCCTATAACATAAGAGACCGCTGGTCGGCCTTTTTCGTTACGCGGCGTCTGACAAAAGTATCTCGCCGTGTAAACCTCTAACACTGTTGGAGTAGTATGGATCATGATGCAAAAGTAACTAGTCCCAGCTCATCAACAGCATAGTTATCTACCCTCACTCAGTGACTGGCCGAATTTATATAAGATATTGTTAAATACAAATGTATGTTAATAAGTATAGATGTTTATGCATATGCATAGTATGTGTGAAATGTAAAACTATTTGCCTCTCTGTGGGCCCATGTTTAGGTTGATAAGTCTGAATATATGTATTTATTTATTTAATTTACACTTTTAAAGCATTTTTCGGCTTTACAAAACAGCTAGGTACCGAAACATATCGAAACCACGGGTACCGACACGTCATTGAAGATTATTTCCTGGGTGCTATACTTCAACAATGGTATCCTGGTGGTTACAAGTAAGGGCTGACTCCTCCTTCAGCAGGCTCACGTCCTACATCTACATTTGGTTAAGGCAAGTATTAGATTTATACATTAAATACATATATAGGATAGGCGGCTCCTTCTATCCCCTGCTCTCTCCCTGTTCTATTCCTTCACTCCATACTTGATCCCTTTTACTGATTTTCCCGTCTTTTCTTCGTTTGCTGGATAACCGAATTACGTAGTGAAGGGGACTTAAAACCAATCAATCAATCAATCAACTACATCTACATACAAATACATGTATGGTCCGGCTGGATAAAAACACCCAGGTGATCTAAAGATTATCCATAATGCTAAGAAATGAAAGCTTTTTTATAGGGAGCCAAGTGTCGAGAGATTGGTAAATAATATCATCATTTTATTCTCCTTGATTTTTTTTGTCTAAATATTTCCTTTGTTCATATTTTGTGTTAGTCTTATAAGTACCAAAAGTCTAACGAACAGTATCTGTATGTGAATTTCATGATACTAATGGGTTCCGTTAAAGACTACGCAATGCGAACCTAGAGCATGCTGGATTGGGTTCACTTTCATAAAGCGTTAGTTAAGTCTACCAGGTCAAGAATTCTAACAAGAATTGACAGCTCGAGATTCAAAAAGGAAATCAAACAAGTCTGTATTTCCTGACCCCTATGTCCAAAAACAGCGATTTGAATGATTCATATGTAGTGTCAGCAGACAAAGCATGTAATAACTTGACGCTGCTCATTGTCTGCAAACACTACCACATTATGTATTTCCTGGTTGAAAAAAAGCTTGATGACAAAGGAAACCCTACTTTGTGACATTTTTCGAAATATCCCCCAACCATGCTGCAGTATTACATTGACATTAAACATGTTTTGTTGTCCAAAATAGGCACAAAGGATGTGGCACAAGTTGTAGCACTTATGAACCCATCTACTATCAACAAAATATTTCAGATATGTACAAGTGATGACATAGACAATTAATTTCAAATTCAACAATTGAAAGAAGTCAATTACATGTAAATTGTAATAAATATATGCATATAGTTTATGTTCAAAATCTTCTGCTGGGTTTTATGAAGGACTGCACATGTTCGAATACATTACAATTTACATCCAAAGCCAGGGTTTCATTGCCAAAGAACAAATTTAAGCTAATTTGCATATTTAAGTTATTAAAAGGTTAAAGCATTACTGCATGAGCATTTGAATAATATCGGCACTCAAAAAAGAAATGATAAGCATTTTCACAATGGTGCCCACAATTTACACAAGTAGAATCATGAGCTAAATTAACACGAAGAGATCATCTTTAAGAGAGCTACATTGATGTCTTAGTCTAGTATGTATGAACGTCCTTAAATGACAAAATAAAACCAAACCAAACTAGTATGTATGATATTTAATTTTCTTTCACCATACCTATAGTAACAGGACTAACTTGTGGGAATATGTTGGGATAGAGCTAGTTTAAAAGATGGGAGAGGTAGATATTTAATATTAGCATCTATAGTGTTCCAGTTATTTAATGTAGAAGGTAAGAAAACTTTGTTTTTGTAGTAGAAAGTCGATAATTTGGAATTCTATACACTGTAGTTGTTTTTGTTTCATAAAGCATATGGATTGTTTTCACCAACTGAACACTCTTTCTTCTATCAGGAAATAACATTTTCCCACTTTGCTCACTACCATACCAAATTGAAGGAATACATATTTGTTCTCTTATTTTGAGAGTTTTCCTTTCCAACAAGTAATGTTTTAGTCTTATTCTCCTTGCGTATTTGTCTCAATCTTGCCTTTGCTCATATTTTGTGTTAGTCTTATAACTACCCGAACAGTATGTGTAAATGTATCAACTTTTCATTCTCATTCGAAATCTTATGATTTGTTACACTGAATGAAGTTGATGACCTTAATTGCTTAAAATCAAAAACAGTAGACCTCCCCAAAACATAAACAATAATTTGATTGCTTTTAAAAGATTGGATTCAACATTTTTTTTAATTTCACAATTATGACATATTTACATACATATACAAAATTATTCTTGAATGTATATGATACATAACGTTGCATAAATCACATGGATATCGTTCAATTTACACACAAATTAATATTAAACAAAAACAGACATGACGACAACTTGAGCTAATTGAAAGTGTACTCGATTTTGAATACAATATAAATACGGGAATTATAAGATTAAAGAGTTAGATATTGCCATTCAAACGATAATCCCTTTGATCTGTGTTGATTTCGTTCATATATTCATTTTAAATATTGTAATAATAATAATAAATAATAAAACAAACATAATAAAAATGATGATACACAGTAGACTGCAAAGGTGTTATCCACTCTGTTTATTCCCTCAAGTGGAAGAAGATATAGCAATCTTTTCACGGTGAGTTTAGATTTTGCAATGGGAGAGACCTAACAACGACAATGGCCTATTGAAAAATGAGGATTTGGACAATCTTAAAAAGTATTCCCACGAAGAAAACAGTCGTTAATATTAACGAATATACTATACTATATACTAATATTAACAGCTGTTTTTGGGTCTCATATGCTCCTATTAACCAATCATAGCACTTGTAACAAACATGAAATTAAATTTGAAATTACATTGTAATACTTACAGTATGTATTGTATAATATGACAAAGAAGTCACATACCTATTAACTGTTAAAGAAGCTTCACACACCGACGCCATTACTTTAAAATATATAAATAGAACTCCAGATTAAAAACAAGAAAAAAAATCGTTCACACAGATAACTGTTGACACGTGGAACAATTTCCCATCGAATGTAAGGAGCGCAATGAAATTTAACACATAGACGAACAAGGGACAAAATCAACAGCAAAAATATTGTTTCAAAAGGAAATATGAAATAACAATTATAATCATTAACGTCATATTATTTTAAAATGAGATATGAAATATAAAATAAAGATATAATTACGTATCTTTATATTACAATCTGACTATTAAAGGATTGTAAATCCTGTATATGTCTTATGTGTGTTGTCAGTATCTTTATTTGACAAGGCAAGATGCTCGTCCTATAGACTTGGCGTTCCAGTATATATGAGTATTTTTGTAATGTATTTTGACGATACAAATACCCTAAAACACAGCAATAAACGTTTAGCACAATAACATAAGTATGTGTATCTGATAAACACATCAAGTCAAGGCAGTAAACTGTCCATCAGTGGATCTTTGGAGCCATAACAGTCAACATGTGATATGCTTTTGAGGTTTCATTAACTGTTATAAGAAAGTTCGACCAGTGTTGTTGAATCGGCCCTCAGGTGATGTTAAACTGGCCCTCTTGATCGAGGTCGAAAAAGACGGACGTAAAACGAACGAGAAACTTCTTTTCTGTATCTGATATCGTCTTTGAAGTTGTTCCTGTAACTGTTGGTCATACATAGGTCGGTAAAGTAAACCCATCGGGCAAATTTATTTTCGAATTCGAGAAAAAGCAAAGACACAATGCTAATACCACCACTACTAGGACAGCGGCCAGCGTAACAGAACCAGCTATTAGGGTTTTCGTTTTTCGTGTTTGTATTTCCTGGTCACGTTTTAGATTCTGAAAAAGAAAGCATCGCACAAAACTTGTATTAAATGTACATTAAATTATTTCAACCTAGTCATCATCACAACACGTTTTATAACAACTAGGTATTATAACAGTTGTAATATATAACATACTGTTACGTACAATTGGTTCCGAGATGAAGACGCTGTTAATTGAAGCATTGGTGCCTAGCTATTCCTGATGAGATCAATGACAGTTTTAAACAAATGTTTCATTTAGTATAATAATATTGGAACTCAAATTATATGTTATTGGATCAAAAGTACTAACCAATAACACGAAATATATAGAACACATGTAATTATTTTTGAGATATTTTGCAAATATTGCCTATCCAATTAGCAATTTTCTGGTTCTAGGACGGAATTAGAAATTTTCTGGTACTATGACGTTATTTAAATAGAAATAATTTAGTTTTACCTAGGTAATATAATACTTAATAGTATCGTTTCATTAGGCTAGCTGGACATAATTAACTAACTATTCCGTTTGCCTAAACATACTGGCAAAACCAAGGTTCTTATGTGTTGTACGTCAATACCAAGGAAGTATGTATAAAGTAGGTCACCACCGATACAAAACACTGTTATATTTCAGGGTAGATACTGAAATCGTATTATTGGAAATTACGTCATGGTAGTATCACACAAACGAAAATTTAATTGAAATATGAAGTAAGCTTCTTACTTATCTTCTATTTATATTGCATTGACGTTGGACGTACTTCAATTAACACAAATGTATGTACAATAAATACAAGGCGTACAGCTGTTACAAATTTTGCTGTGAATTACTTTAGGTTTTATATTAAAAATTAAAATGGCGGGCACGTATGATAGACATATAGACAAAGCATCACGTGACTTGTTTCAACTATAATGTTACAGAGCATAAGAGAAAATAATCGATCTAGTTCAAATACATTTTTTTTAGTGTTGTATGTGCCTGAGAGAAAACAACCTACCTAGTTCTAATAAAAGGAGTCTAAAAAACAGATATAATTCTAATAAAATTCATTTTGTGTTAAAGAAGTCTAAGAAAAAAAACCGATCGGTCTTGTTCACATAAAAAATTCATTAAATGATAAAGGAGCCTGAGAGAAAACAATCGATCTAGTTCAAATCAAAAATGTATTTAGTGTTACAAGAATCTGAGTGAAAAACAATCAATCTATTTTTTTATCAACATTTCACTTAGTGTTACAGGAGTTTAAGAGTAAACGGTCGATTTTATTTCTAATCAAAATTTCAATATTTGAATTTGACCATTATTTCCAAAGAAGTTTCCTTTGTATTGAAAGAAAATAATGTAAAACTGAAATCGATAAATGAATGAAAACGTAAACACTGTTAACATACGTGATAGGCCGTTTGATCAGTCACTTCACGGTTGGATGGACTAATGATGACGTCATGGTGTTGCTCCTTTTGTTCCGGGCGTTCTTGGGTGTTTGTCTCCTGGAAACGATTGTCTTCGCTGTATGTGATACCCAGCAGACATGCGATTATCAACAGGTGCATCATCTGTGTGATAAAGATTACAATGGTAGGTACAACTCAATTATCTACCAGGAAATAATCAAAGTAAGTACTCTTTTTTGAAAAGCCATCACCAAAGTATATATTGATATACAAGAGAAGAACACTAATGCTTATGGAATATAACAAAACACTGAATATTTCTGCATGCCGTAGATATTAAGTAAGACGACATTAATTAAATGTAAATGAACTTTTCAATATACAGTAAGATACCTTCATTTATTAAAGTAGGTATCGATATACAACACAAAATACTAAAAGCATGTAAATATAATTTTATCAAATATCAAATTATACTATACGAATATATAGAATAAACAAAATCAAATACTGTAAAATGTCTTTATATATTTATCAATTACCAAACCATACTATACCAATATACAGTAAAACAAGACGAGATAATACAAAAATGATATTATGAATTATCAACTACCAAATTAAACTATACAAATATATAGTATGACAACGCAAAATATTGCTAGTTTATGCTACTTATAACAAATTTAACACGACCGATTATCAATCTACAAGCGTATTTAACGATGCCATATTAAAATAATTAATATCAACTTGGAAGCCAAGTAAATAGGTTGGATTCATACCGAAACGTAGGCCATCATCTAGTTGTCCCAGCTATTCATAAACGAGGTGCACATGCATATTCTGAATCCTAGTCCCATAACAATGAGTATTGATAAAACTTATCCACCCATCATTAATAGTTAAAAACATTAGACCGTATACATATGTAAGGAATTTTTATAAACACACATTCGACACAGGCTTTCTCCAAAAGTTGTAGTTTAACATGGAGTTTCTAGCTATATACACACGTACATCTCATAATCAACTTTCATATTGAGATTTATGTATATATTCTAATACAATCAATGCAAACACGCTCTTCATACATATGTACAGATCCTTTGATTAGCATTATATGTACAACATTTGAAATATCGATTTTTCTCGCGTCCAAAACAAATATATTACCTTTCCGTTAAGAATAATGAGTATATGTTCCATGCTTTTCACAAAATTCTCAATTAAATGAAAGTAACTATACAATGTACTAGGTTTACTAGGAACAGCTGTGCATCCTGTTCCGTAGGTTGTATCCATCTAAAAAATATATCATTTTTATGGTACATGTGCTATCTAAAAGCAGTTTATGTTATATCGACATAAGATATTTGACGATGTGAATATTACGCACAACGATATACAACTACATGTATCTGTAAATATTAAAGGTATAGCTCTAAGCTTAATAGTCTCCTTCCTTACAGATTCTTTTTCAAACAAGATATTCAGTATCTACGTAGTCCATACCCAATTTTGTTTCAAATAGCACAGATATGTCTTTCGTTTTTATTTCAGAGTTTTGAAACTCCAATATTTTGACTTGGAGTGAGATTTTGTTAGCGAAAAATGCATTTCCAAGGAACTTTATTTCGTAGTTTTCGTCTTTAGTAATAATCACAACATTTGAAATAGCGCCCTATCTAGCCAGAATAAGCTGCTGCTCTAAAGCGCTTTACAGTACATAGATATAAATTAATACATTTAGCATATACATTCGCAGGTGCCGCCTGATCAGGCACTAACTACTAGTCCTATGCAACCTGGCTAATATCTCCCTATGCGTGTATACCAGCGTGTGTGCTGGAGATGTAATGTGTTCTGTTTGTAGTGTGACCGTGCTTCTAACGGTATCATTTATAGTGCCACCTCACTTGAATGCTACAGCACAGACACCGCAACATCCACCCCAGACAATTTTATACTCCACCTAGGTTGTTGGAGTTATGTGGGCAGGAGAAAAACACGTTCTCTGAAAATACCATGCGTACGTCGACTTCGGGAATCGAACCCTGGCTGCCTGCGTGGAAGGCCGGAGTGTTTTAACTACTCGACCAATCCGCCCATTAATGATGTAATCCAATAAATGCATACACGCAAATATGCCCATTAACTACCGTGTATTGGTAAAGTATGTTATACTGCTGGTATGCACTTTGTTATCATGGAGTAACTAATGATGCATGGCATTCAATCTCAATTCCAATTACACGTTATTGTAGTAAATATGATTTGAACCGAAACAGAAATCAGATTAAGAAGTTATATGGTATTATACTGAGTTTACTTTTAGACGAGTGATCGGTCAATGTTTTATCTGTTCATAACTTACATACAAAGAACAATACCGAGTTGTGCTATTTTATATCATGTACCTTTGGTAAAAAGAATACATGAGTTAATAAAACAACACACTGATAATGTAAAGACACAAAAATAAAAGTACGATATCGTCTACACAGAAGAACAACATCCGAACTCAGAATCAATGCAAAATGAACAGGAAGTGAATAGACACCAAAAACAATAGGCAAACACCTCTACATATGTTTCAAAGCGCCTTTTCATTTTTTTATCGTTGTGGCTCATATTAACCCTTAGAAATACAAAATAGACATTTGTTGCAGTAAACAAATGTTTACTTTGTTTGGGTTTTTGACGTTAAACAAACCCTTTATGTCTAGTGATCATCCCAGGCAAACATCCGTTGATATCTGGTTTGCTATCGATCAAAGTTTGACGTTTTTTTGTTTTTGTTTTTTAACCTGCCTCGATTTTGCATATATATGTATAGTGTTTGGACCCGTTTATTGATAATATTCTAAAAACCTCTATTTTATACTAACTATATTAGAATTACCGTCACAAATGGAGGATACAAAGATAATTCGATAATTTGTAAAAACACCAATGTAAGCTAAACCTGGTTATGTACGTTGACATGTAGTCGTCCTTATATGGAGACAGGTATATTGACAAACGGAGTGTTTACGCAACCTCAAACATCGACTATTTATAGCGACATGTCCTATTTCCATTAAAGAGTCCGATATTATGAAGTCACGTCGATATGTTTTTACATTAAGAGTGAATCGTTATTTCCAGTTCTTTTTACAGTCGTATCCTTTTTATATTAGATCCCATAGTCCCATGTTCTACTTTCCTTTCACAAGCATGTGTGGGGAGTAGTACATCAAAAATCGATTAGTATTTATTAGGTGAAACAAAAGTGTACTAGCGGAAGATTAATCGATGCTATTTCATAGGAGAAATGTATATATATATGTGTGTAGTAAAGTTGTTAGGACATTATATCATCAACTGAAAAGTGAAATTCAAAAAATGTCATTATCCAACTAGACTTAGTTAAACATATGAAGCCATAATCAAAACGTAAAAAACCATAAATTTTCGAAGGTGTTTCTAATTCTAACAACGAAACTTCGAAAACGTTAACAGATATTAATACAATACGTGATAACTATGTTCGAGGCTGGTGTGGAGGGTATGTATTCTGTATCAGAAAGCTATCAATACATGTCATTATGGATTTTTCACACAAGGAAGAAAACTGGTTATTTGTTTTCTTAATACTTTATACCAGTTTTGTACTTACTTTTCATTTCATCAAATTTAACTGACAAGATTGCATAGTCAATTGGATAGAATTAACAGGCAAAGCCTATATAAATTATCTCCGTCAAATGACCAAAGTGGAATAAACAATGAGACATAATATTTTAGACATGTTAGAAATGAAAAATTTAACACAAAATAATTCATATTAACACAAGGTTAAGGGGAAGTAACTCATGAAGGAAACATCTCACACACCTCATACACACTTACACACACATACAAGTACATGTATAAATACTTTAATTTCAGCATATATATACACTATCATAGACAGATATTGGCAGACTTAGACCAAAAGTACTTATATCTCTATAATATTGATAAAGATAGCGTATGAAGGAACTCACCTCACAGACAGGTGCGATACACTCTCGTCCTTCTCCTATATGTCTACTCAGTTATGGTTTCGTTTTGATCATGCTTTAGTTATTGTCTTCCAGGATTTTTTTTTACAGAGAGTACATCATAGTATTGATCAATGTGCGGTGCGCATGATTACCCTTTATGTATACACCTACATGCATATGCATTCGGATTCCATTGTATAAGATTTGGAACTTTTTCAAGTTTACAATTTGTTTTTGGCATAGTGCCTAGACGGAATATGATGACGCATTTTGACGTTTTGTTTTATGGTGGTGAATGGCAGTTAATGGAAGTTTTTTCCTTTGTGTAAGGTTTAGGAATTGAGTGAGAGTTGCTTTTTGCATGCGTTGGTGAGTGATTAAGTGCTAGTGGTAGTAAGGAGATGGGTGTGTTAGTGTGGACATTTCGTTTAAGTTGGTAAGCGAGTATGTAGGTGTTATGGTTTTTGTACGGTGTGAGTCAGTTTTCAAAATTACAATGTTTTAGGGTAGATGGAACGTCGTGTTAAAACATAACTTTGTGACATAAAGAAGGAAGAAACTTGAAACTAAATATGTTTTTAAGCCTTTCATACATAAGAAATCGAATGCCATATTCAGTCTTGAAATAAAAGGAGAAACATGTTTCAATTTCATTGTTGTTGCATAAAAATGTCATCATTACTTTCCGTGTACGTCTAACAGACAAATTATTACGCATTTACTGCGTTTTTACACTTAGATTAACTCTGTAGAAATATTTCCATCCGCCTTGGTGTTGATTGGCTGTGGTACGAACTAATCGTGGTGGAGCAGCGCGCTTGGTAAATATTTACAAGATGACACGTGACTGTTCTATTGTGTGCTGTGAAGCTGTGGATAGCTGTACAAAGATACATTGATGGACGACCAAGTTATACTTTCAACCTTCAATTGCTATTATCGTCTTAGTTCTGTTTAACAAGGACAAATTAAAATTAAATTATTTTGTACTCAGCACGTACTCTTTCCTTTCTTTGGATAAGATTGTTATTTAACTTCGTCAATACGCATCTACTGACATGACATTCTCCGCATAATATGAGTATAAGATAAACATTTGAAATTGATTTTGATATATTGGCTCAAGTACAACGGGCAAATTGATACCGTCCAAATAGGTAAGACTTAGCGTTATATAAGCGTTTACAGTATGTCTGTTTTAATTGATTCGTATATGAAAATTTCCAATCTATTTTTAGTTTATGAACTCATGCTATGAAAGCATAATGGAAGTAAGATTACCTGAGCACACACACAGACACAAATCAATAGGGCTTTGTTATCGATTAATAAAGATACCTTTTTTCTTTCTGCTGCATATCTCAATACACTATGCTTGAAAACTTGCACATGCCTGCCTACCATACATCTAATAAACCAAAACCTTGTGGCGGACTTCTGAAGAAATATACATTCTAAACTGTTTGAAGGTAACTGCCTATTTCATCCACATCCATTTAATAAACAATGTTAACTTTTAATACGTATAGAGTCCTCGTGTAGTTTAATTGTTTTCAGTGGTCTGTAAGCATTCTATGACGACCGTCGTATTACTTAGTTCATGATCCAGTAACCATATTGAAGAACAAAAAACCCCACTTTCCGCCAGTATTGATTATTTCTCTGGTGTTAAAACTGCTTACGACATTTATTACAGATATGTAATTCCATAACCATGTAGTTTTCACAACCGTAAATAGATCCAAACAATAGTTGACGTGTATGAAGTGGCACCTGTTATAGAACGGAAATCACCTAACACAAATATAGCCAAGTACATGTAGGCACTAATAATAGAACGGAATGTGTTGGCAATGAAATGGCACTTATTATTAAACGAAAATCACCAGACATAAAAATAACCTATTAAAGTTGATAACTGGAATGGCATTTACATATATTGAAACTTATGGTCAATATTGTCTGATCAATATAGGATCCAATTACCTACCAAAATGTGTGACTCGGACCATACACTGTACGGTTCAACAATGTAATTAGAAACGAGTTTTAAACAGGCCTTAAGCTTTTGTGAGATGTTATCAGTCACTGAGGTTGACCGTAGCCTTGAGGTTGGATTTGGCCAGGGTTTGCTTGAAATGTTTTTAAGAATTACTTATATTTTGTTGCCAAAAGTTGTTAATTGTAACTCCTCTTTTGGAATTTTTAACAGATATTTCAGAACACATCAGGTTGTGCCTTTCGTCCTTTCTTAAGTCAGTAAAAACTGGTGGTTTTACATTAGCTCCAAACAGTGAATGGTTGATTGTGATTAGTGATTTTTTTTCTGAAGGTGGTCGTCTAAAAAACGATAGATTACGCTTCAAGGAGATTGTACTGTATAAGTTTCAACAAACATGAATGATAGCTTGAGAATAATAATATCAACAACAAGTTTATTGAAAAAGTACATTCTTTCATACAATCACACTCCGTATACATCAAGTCAATGAAACAGTACAACATCCCTATCTATATTAATATAATAGTATACTCTGTCATAATTCATCATGCTAACATTATCAGGAAAACAAGTTTCTAATAACAATGTGTTGTTGTTGGTGATGATGATGATGATGATGATGATGATGATGATGATGATGATGATGATGATGACTTGAAGTGCAGGTTTGAATAAGTGGATGTGAGAGTGAGTGAATGTGTCATATTTGTTAATGTATGTGAAATACTCTTGTGAAAAATAATGCTTATTAAAAAAGAAACAGAAAAAAGAAAGAAAAACTAATTTCTTTCAAAACAAACATCTGATAGATATGTACATTTCTCCCTTAAATAAAAACTCCTAAATTGGCGTATTCAAACGTATTCAATATTAGAGACAGGAAACAAAGAAGCTGATATATTAATACATACTATAATTCTCCTGTATCACAGAAGGTAGCTCATATATCACAGGAATGCATTTAATTGTTTGATACAACCATATACAACAGACTAGAAAATAAGGAATAACAATTCAGTGATAAATAATATGTGTAAACACAAAAGGATTATCGTCTTTGTTCCGGGTTACTTCATAACACTTTCCAATGTTTTCCTTGCCAACACGCAATATTCGCTAGATAAGACAAAGAGTCATTTTACGGTAATACATGCGCATTACCTACTTAGTTGTGGTAAACATTGCTTTCTAGATGATCGTGCATACGCGTACAGATACTCATCACTAACAAGGGACACAATGACGTTTATATTTAATATCAACTTGAAAGTGTATCTGTAAAATATACTAACAAATCAAAAAAGTACAAGATTGTATAAATGTATAAACTTAGATAATAAGAACCAAA
>JAUMHH010155867.1:0-18418 GCA_032359455.1 Chlamys rubida | reverse complement strand
TGGTGGGCCAGAAATCTTTTGATTTGGGACCACCTGCACAGCGCTCGAAAAAATAGTTGCGCATAGATTGTTTACGTGTTCGTTACAACTCAGTCCATGAAGTAAATTTATATAGACATTCGTGTATGTGGATGACTCAATGTAGGTAATTTGATCTGAATTCGGATTACTTACCTGTTTATTACAAGCACATATGTGACAAGGAGGCACTGAGTACAAAGCACGCGCAGGAATATAGATTATGCACGTGATCACGTTCACCAATGAAAGTGTTCGTAAACATGGACAGCCAATCAGAGCTGGTAACGAACAGTGGACTTTTATTCACAATAGTCGATTTTTACAATTCGGCGGGAGTACATCATTGTGAGAACACAAACTGACCGAGCTGGACGTGGTTAGTGTATTTTCCTTATCTTTTCTATTTTCCATATTCAATGCGTTAAGCGTAGCATTTATGATTATTTGGAACATTTAAATAATACTGTTGACGATTGTGATATAAGATATTTATAACGTTCCGATGAGGACTGTATTGATCGAACAATAGTGTGAACGATATTAATTTGAATTCCTGACGAAATTATTTTTCGGTTTTGTTGATTTACACCCTATTTTGTCCATCTCCTACACTAGCTTTAAGATGTTTTATTCATTCTCCTAATTTATTTTAAAAAAAAAACCACTATACAGGTAGGTACCTGTTGAACATAATTATTGCTTTTGTGTCTGCTTGATTTCTCTGATAAATTAAATTAAAACTTCAAATGAATTATATTCATACACAAAATCACTGTTTGTTTTAAAATGTGTTTTTCTAAAAACATGCAGAGTTACCTCCCTTGTACCATAAATAATCCACATGGACAGCCTTTTATCATCGTATTTAGAACTTGCTTGGGTCCTTTGCCTTTTTCATTTATAAATAAAATAAGGCTTGCAGCATTAAAAAGCTGATGTATTTTGATCAATTTACGCTAAAGTGCCCATTGTCAGTATGTTAAATGACATTATCATGATGTAGGACTGGGGAAGGCGGTCTTATAACCTACCTTTCTTTAATTTCCTTTTATATAACACTTTTTGACTGGACAACAGTACTACCGTTTTGTCCCAAGTCCTTCAGTTAATTAGAGAACGACAGTATTCGAATCTTGGTTTGGCCTGTTTCGTTTTAGCTCACCTAATCGGAGAATGGGAGGGGGGGGGGGGGGGGGCTAATGTATAATGTAGTCCCCTCGGCGTCGGCGTCCCACCTTCTCATTGCTTCTGAGGTTAAAGTTTTTGGGCAAGTTTTTTTCCAGACAGTGTTGGATCATCACACTCAATATACAGTTGTCTATTATGAAGTTCGAGGGTAAGCAACGTGCTGGACCATGTTTTCATATTTTAGGGGCCAAAACAGCTTAATTGGTCTTGGTAAAAAAAAATGAGGCTTGAGGTTAAAGTTTTTGGACAAGTTTTTTTGTGTAGTGTTGAATCACCACCATCAATAGGCTGTTGTCTATTATAAGGCTGAAGTATTTATATGGAGTGTAAGCAATGTTCTGAATTATATTTTCATTATTTTAGAGGCCAAAACTGGTTAGTTGGACTTCGTTAAAGTTTTTGGGCAAGTTTTTTGTGCAGTGTTGGATCGGTCACCACAATCAATACACTGTTACATGATAGGGTACAGCAAAACCTTGTTATATTGCCATAATTTGTTCAAAGAAAAATTGTCATTATAAAGGGGTTTTGCGATAAATTGAGGGAAACGTATAAAGAATTCTTAAGAAAAACATAAGTAAGGGACCTGAAAATATGCTGGCGGTAAGTGTGGTGGCAATGCAACGACGGGCATTATAACCTACCTCCTTTAATTTCCTTTTAAATATAGCTTTGTAACGTGACAACAGTACAACTGTTTTGTCCCCAGTCTTTCAGTTAGTTTGAGATCTGGGTACTTTGACCCTGCGTTGGAGAATACACAGAATAATTAAGTGAGGTCGTGTCAACGCAAAGAAAACAACGCGAATCGTCCCAAAAATACCAGCTGCTGTAGATGAAGTGCCCGGTATGAGGGTTTTGCGGGAAGTTGTTGTGTCCTTACAGACAGATAAACACAGATTGAAAACCGACAATAAATCAATGTCCACCGACCTTGAAAACGTAAATGCACAACTGAAAACACTACAAAAGGACAAAGAAAACGCAAGGGAAAGAGCAAAGAAATGCACCGAAGAGATGAAAACCATGCATACTAAGATAAATAAATTTAAATATATAAACAAGAGTTATGTGTTAAAGTCGATGCACAATCTGAATAGCTGAATGACTATAACGAAAACTACAGGAAATTAGAGAAAACCGTGTCGGAAGCATTGAAATTAGCTCCGGATAACAAATTACGAGTTGACGAAACATGGATTAAAATATCAGACTGTGAAGGAATCGCCCAGAAATTCAACGACGAACATTCTAGTGGAATCGTAGGCTTTAAAAACAAGTTGAAGTACGTTCTCCAGGCGGCCAAAAACTGCGTTCACGATGTGAGTGTAGTGAATGAAAACCTTGAGTCGACAACACGAACAGTTAAACATAACAAACAGACAATGGTAACACTGCAAAAACAAATACATGACATTAGGCGAAAGGTGAAACATGGGAAAGAAGGACATTCGGATCAGTCGTCATCAAAAGCTGTTCTAACACCCCCTCCGTAATCAGTTAGGCAGCCTCCAAGTGTGATTGGATCCCAAAATGCTCATAACATAGCGAAAGAGCATGAACGTTAGGTTTCTGAAGATTAGACCAATTCCAATTCCGTCTTCAAACATCCATCTCAAACAGAAAAAGAAGCAAGTAACGGGCGCTCGCAGGAATCTTCAAACCCAATACCGGTTCAATCACTCGCCTCCAAACACGTCATCTTAATCGCGGTTTGTTGGGTACGTTCCAGCGAAAAAAGAGAAAACTAAGTAGATATTATATTCATGGAAAAGATAAGCACAAGTAATCTAATCTGTAAATGCATTGCGCGATTTTCTGTATGAAAAGCTTTTCAAATATACCTACTTACGGTACTTTTCCCGGTCATGGAAACACACTGTTTCAGCTCAACTGAATGTAGTAGACGACGATAACATCACGAAACGTATCGAAGATCCCTTGTTCTGGCCAAATGGTGTTCCTGTTCGCGAATGGCTGCCGCATAATGCTTTCCAGAACCAACTCGAGAACAATTACTTACCTTAATTTCAATTTCATGTGTTGGAACATTGAAGGTATTATGGCAGGAAAGCCCTACCTTCTAAAGTGCTTAAATAAATACGGCATTGATAGTTGTGGTATCTCTGAACATTGGGTAAGAGAATGCAATGTTTCTTTTGTTGATTCCTTTAAGAACTCGGATTGTTTAAGCATAGTTAAACGTGTTCTAGAATTAGATCCTTTTCGCCATAGATGTAACATTAGAGGCGGTGTATGCGTACTGTTTCAACACAATTTAAGAGTACAAGAAATTGCTGTTGATAGCCACAGAATTGTAGGACTTGCGGTCCAAATGCAAAACAGTAAATATATTAATGGGTTTTTTTTCGGTTTACATGCCTGCAGCCTCCAGGTCAATAGATGTTTCGATAGAACATATAGAAACACTAGAGTCTTTAGTAGCTGTGTACTATGAGAAAGGGAACGTGGTTATATTGGGAGATATGAACGTTCAAATTAATGGTAGTCAGTGTCGGTTTGTCGAAAATGATCAAAAGATCTTTTAGATTTCAGACCTTTTTGGATATTTCAAATATGATGTCTTTAAATGTGACGGACATAACTGAGCAAAAAAAGTTTAGGGTCACATTTTAAGATTGAAGAAAATTCCTCAAAATTTCCCCGGGATTAATTGTCCACTATCAGTTACTTACTATATATATAAAATTACTGCATTCACCATAATGTGCACGTGTAACACTGTGTCTAGAGCACGACAAACAGTCAGCGCACATGGATTTGTTTACGTACCCAACAATATAGAGTGAAACCTTGATACGATGATCATCAGAAACCATTGGTTAATGAAGTGAATCTCTCTAATTAAGAAGTTATTGAAAATAGTCATTTAATTAAGCCCATATTTGACGAATACAGCAGGCCGGTAGTGCTATAGGAACACGACTCAGCGAAATGTGGCCCGAAATTTTACTGGCAGTCAAAGTGTTATGGAAGATTGTGGCAACGCTTTCAGGCAAGTGGTTCTGTCGGCCAGAGATCAAGAAGTGGTAGGCCAAGATGTACGACAGCACGCAAGGACCGCACACTTATTCTACAGGCCGCGAGGAGGAATAGGTTTTCTTCTGCTGTAGAGCTGAATACCAACTTGAGAAATCATCCAAGGGTGCGATTTCAACTCAAATCTACCGAAACCACATACCCGAAGACAGGAAACGGGGACCAGTTTGACACTGTTTGGCACGACGGGTTGCTTCTAAAACTGTATAATTTGGGTTTCAAGGGCAAACTTTGGATTATATTAAAACATATGTATACCAGCCTTGTTAGTAATCCTAATAGTTAAACGAGGTACAATGGCTCGTATAAGGTCTGGTGCTCACCCTAAAACTCTCAACCCATTAACTGCAGCTAAAATAGTTAAGACAAAAGTTTTTCCGTCTGCTTTTTATGGGTGTGAATTATGGCAAATATCTAAAACAGAATTAATTAAACTAGAACGTGCTCAACATTTTATCGTGAAATCTATCCAAGCTTTCAGTGCTAGGTCTAAAACCGATATGGCTAACTCACTAATTGGATGGCCATCAATCGAAGCGTAAATTGATATTAGAAAACTTTTGTTCCTTGGTCGACTTTGTGGGATGAATAAAAAACATTTTACCCAAATAGTGTTCCCGAAACGTCTTCTTATGTATCGTTTGTAGGATTTTTGTCGAGGTGGTTTAATTCCTGATATTGTGAGAATACTTCGCAAATATGATTGATTTGACTATGTACTAAAGTATGTTTCAGCCGCTGTTTTCGTAGTAAATTATTGTGGAAATCACTTGTGTATAAAGCAGTGTAGATAGAATGATAAGCGATTCTGATTTTACAAGACTTTTGCTTATTCGTGATACAATTTGTCCACATACTTTATGGAAATTAGCTTTGAAGTTCCTTGAACACTTGGAGAGGATAAATAATGTAGTCAGGTTGTGCGTAGACATAAGATCTACCAATGTAAGTGAGTTGTGTCATTTTTGTGGTATTTTACACACTGACATTACTACACACGTTGCCCTTCGTTGTACAAAAACTGAGAAACTTAGAGACGATCTTTGGTGCCTTATACTGAGTTTAAAATAGAGCTTATTGTTTATTTGCACTCCTTGTCAGACTACAGTTTAATTCACGTACTACTTGGAGGTATCCTCCATTACAAGTTATGTGAATTAGATTATTAAAACCTTGTATTGATTTGTGCTATTCCTGCTGATAAAATTGTAATGAAATGCATGCTTATCTGAGAATGATTACCCTGTTTAGAATGTGCTAATATTTGATCACGGACGAACAATGTCCTAATAATTTATGTTTCATGTTATTTTTGTACATAAGTATATCTAATTATGAATTGACCATTAATTAACTTGTAGATATGTTATTGTAACTCTTGAAATTGGAGGAAATAAAGGAAATAATAATTGATTTATATTGTTGCTTTAAACATTTTTGAAGCGTGACAAAGCAAACTTTTATATTATATTTGTTAATTGTTTGCAGTACAACGATATATGTCTTTAAGTTCAAACTGAATATAATAAACCCACGTTATCAACGAAACAGACTTTTGGCTTTGCTAGTAACAAAACGACAATATTTTCAAGAGCCATCACACATGGAGACTGAAAATTCCAGTCTGATAAATGTAATTACCTTCGGTGATTTCCGTGAGTATTCGGTTGGTCACAGTCACGTGACTCGGGTCTGTGTATATGTGAACGGACAGGTGTAAAACAGGTCTTTTCGACTCTCGTTGCTCGAGGTGTTAGGACGGTTGACGAATATAGGAAGTCTAAACTTTCAGATAGTGTGATTGCGTGAACATGTGTATGGCTGGTGCATAGGCTCGTATTACAAACGTTGTGTGAAATATAATGATTGAGCAACGAGTATCATTCCATTTCGGTGTTTGTGTTATCTTTAAGAAAGTAATTATTTTATATTCGGACGACTGGAGGGAGGGAGAATATAAAAGTAGTTTTATATAAGATATTTGCGTTTAATCAACTGTCATTTCTTCCTAAATGAACAAAAAAAGATAATTTAGAATCTTAACATTGATATGACATAATCGCTTTTTGAGACTGAAATGTCCTTTTCCTCTGTCAACATTCAACAGTTGTATTACTATATTATACAACTGACAGGTTATGGATAATAATTGTTAGAGTAATGTTTTAAGTTATTGTTACACCCCTCACACGAAACTGACTGAAGTATTACGTGATACAATACATCCGTCTGTCCATCAGCTTGTGCCAAATAAACTTATCATTTGGGTTTCTTGCTTGGAGAGCATAACTTAACAATATTGACAATATTAAGATTAAATATCTTAACATTTGTTTTCACGACATCCTTACTTCCAGTGTTAATCCGACCGGAATAATTGCACTATGTATTACAATGCGTCCATACAAATTCTCGCCTCAATGAAAATTATCCGTAAAAAGTAATTCAGTACGAGCGTAATATAATTCCATAATATCCAAAAAAAGATGTAAACCACTGTACACACAGATGCTACTATCATAGAGAATTGCACTGTGTCATACACTAGTTATCACGCTGTAAACCCAGAATGTACGGTAAGTATTCGTCTGTTGCGACGGATAACAATTCACAATATTTCCGGTCTTTCGCGATACTTAACGAACATGAAATGTAATGGAATGTGTTGATAGAAATGAAGGTATTTTGATGACTTCTCTGATAACTTCAGTTCCTGGTACGATTTCCTTTCATCATATTTTGTTAGTCATTGTATGGTACTATGCTTCTTCTAAAATTTATATCAAAATAATCTGATGTCATCACAATTCCGACATACACTTGTTTTTCATCACGATCGGAGCGGGATTTTTATCGGAAACTGACACTACCTGATTTTTTTTTTTGACAGAAAATGAAGGATAGGATCTGATATAAATCTCCCCAGAAGTGACGTTCTGAGCCGGATGCACCGCCAAACTTAAATATTTAATGCGGACACATGGGCATATGCACATGGTCGCGGGGTCTAGACGCACGTATATGCTACATCTCTGTAGTTATCTTTAACATTTTTATAGACAATTCTTTATCAACTACATTATATTTTGAATGCTAACGTATCGTACATGGATATTTTCTTAAAATGTAATTTTTCTTATATTTCACAGTAAAATAAACCAACATCACTGCACGGACCCAACATGACAGAAGTATACCCAGATTCAGAGTAAATGTGCTAAATGTGCAAGGAACCCTACAACGAACCCAGGGAGCTGCCCTGTGGTCATACTTTCTGCTGCCAGTGTCTGACGTCATACATCGAAACGGAACACATCACGGCAGACGAAGACCGGCACTTTTTTCCCTGCCCTGTCTGTGACACACCAATTTCTCCTCGTGACGTCAGTCAGGATGTAACAGATTGGGCGACATCTTATCCTGTCAATAATTCGCTCCTCTCCTCTGTAGCGCACAGGTCGAATGACCGGACCGTGTGCGAGGCTTGTCTTACAGACAATGAAACCAGTCCTGGCGAGGCCTGGTGCGCGGACTGTGCTGAGATGCTGTGTAAACAGTGCAGAGCTGTTCATGACCGAATCAAGGTGACGGCAAAACATCGACTTGTTCCAGTTGGAGAAAACGTTGGTGGATTTTACGATATGATGGTAAATGGGGTCTGTTCAAATCACGACGGAAAATCATTAGAAATCTCTTGTCTATACCTAAATCTGCGGGGTGTTGCAGTGTTTGTGTATCCTTGTCACACAGAAGTTGAAATCATGTAAAATCTTTACGTGAAGTGATAGACAAAACGATGACAGACCGAAGTTCACACGAGACAGAATGGGAGGATATCACCGGATTCACCCTCCTAGATTCCAAAGGAAAAGAAGTATCGGCCGAAATGACGAACAGGATACAGCAAACTAAAGACAAGCTTGATGACCTCAATACAACATTTCAGTCAGAACTCGCAGATAAATGGAACGATCACAGGGAACAGCTATCCGCCCGACGGAAACACGTTAACACATTCCACATCAATGCGGTAAATTCTAATATGTTAATGGCTCGTCTCGAGAAACAGTGTTCAGACCGAGATCAGTTCATCATGAGGGAAACGACAAAGAATCAAATATCGGCCCATTACCGCCGGATGGATCAAAACACCAAGAACCAGCCGAATAGGTTTGACATCACCCTCAAATTAGGAACAATTATTGACGAAATCCTGAAAGCGAAAACCGCGGGGAATGCAGTCGGGGTCTCGACACTATCATCGACATCGCAGAACGCGAACGTTCGTATACAAACATTACTGGGAACATTGTTTTCAACGCCATCAGCTACAACATTTGCAGATTCGACTTAAGCATCTGACCTCTCGAGGTCCCTGCAGCACATGGTAGTCCAGTCTGCTCCAAAGACGATGGATATGTGGACCGCCTCGGTTTTTTGCTTACTCAGTAATACACCAGAAGGAAGGCCAACTACACATTGGTTGGTTGGAGGTATCTTTGTTGAAGACGGGAAGTTACTGATGACTGACTACAACAACAGCAGACTCCTGTTATTTGATGACGCGTATTCCTGTCTGCGGGAATATAAAGTTGATGAGAAGCCAACAGATATAGCACGTGGACGTTTTGCTGGTGAGGTATTTGTGGCTGTAGACGAGCAATACGTGCTGACGTGTATACTACGGGATGGTCAACTGACCAAGCTTAGCAGAATCAGTAGTTTACGTGATACATTAGGCATTGCAGTTATCGGGGACAACATCCTGGTTGAAACTACTTATTGTGTAAATGTTTTGAATAAAGATGGGGTTATCAAGAAGTCAATAAAGACGAAGGGAGGTATCACATACCTCACTGTATCTACTTCTAAGGACCGAGTGTACTACACAGATAGCCATGACGTTGTATGTAGACGACTAGACAGTGGCGCAATGGTCTACAGGTACATCGATGCTGGTCTGAAGGATCCTTCTTGTATTGGACTGGACCGGGATAACAATGTATATATATGTGGACGTGGCTCTAGTAATGTACATCTTGTTTCACCTGATGGGTCAAGTAGGAGGGTGTTGTTGCCAAAGCTGTCTGGTATCGCCATTCCGTGGGGTGTAGTTGTCCACCCAACCAAACAGGAATTTGTAGTCACTTCCTACAAGGAGTCGACTTCACTCGAAGTGTACAGATTCAGTTACATTTAGAAAAACGAGAAGTATAGTGACACACCACTAAAGTACTGATCATTATTCTTTGTTTTGAATTCAGTCGTATGTATCATGTATTCAATACTATATACTGTAATAGGAAACGTGTATTAACGCAGGCTAAATAAATCAGACGGTCCAGGTCATCACGCTGTGACCGCGATAACATTGGTATTAAATAGGACACAGTATTAGGACAGACTAAAAAATGAGTATGAATCCAATATATTCTTAATAATAAACATGTGATCAGATGTTCTTGCATTCGAGTAAAACCAATTCGACAATCATAGATGATATTAAGTCTGTGACTTCATGTACCTGTTCTAGGCGTGACGTCACAATTGAAACAATTGAAACTTACAACCAATCACAAGGTTGATAGGTCATATTATATGAGTTAATACGCAAAACATATTACATGGGTATATTCACTGGATAACACAGTACATTATGTGATAATATTTTTTATCAAAAAATATCTAGTCGAGTATTAAAAATGCTATTGAAAAGTTTACCAATTGTACTGGTAATAGTAATTCCACGATAGTTATGTGGATGACTTATATCACCAGATTTGTGTATTAAAGTAATGAATCCTTCAGCCCATGAACTAGGACAGACAGGCATTACAGATCTTTCTTAAACTTGACAAAAGTGAGCCCTGACCATATTGAATCAGTTGATTAGATACATTATCCAATCCTGGAGATTTATTGCCATTTAACTTAGAAATTACTTTAATTATTTCTGTTTCAGAATATTAAACACTCAAGCCCATTAAAACATGCACTGGTTTTCAACCTTGCAACAAGTTCATCTAAATAAGAAATACGAATACCGAAAGATTTCTTAACGTGACTTAACGTTGTTTTTTCCTTGAAGTTGGTGGAATGACTGAGCCCTTTTCATCATTTTTGTTGTTATGTAGTTCATTTATAATGTTCAAACAAAGCCTGGGATTGTCACAATGTAAAGTATCTAACTGATGTAACATTTGTTGTTTATATTGTTTACGTTTAAGATTACTCAGTTAAGCAGACTCTTTTTCTAAGTTTGTAGAAATGAGCTTTTACTATTGGATTCTGGGGGAAGGAAGAGTTTTTGCATAATCAATTAAATGTTTTCTTTTCTTACCTAAATCAGTATCAAACCATTTTTTCTACGTCTTCGTTTGAGCTGCCATTAATTTTCTTACGTCTCAGTAAGACTTCAGCTGCAGAAATTATAATACTAGTCAATGCCACAGATGCAGAATCGATTGATGCCTGAGTTTTATCAATCACTTTCTTCTCAAGTCAAGTTCCTGTAAACGTTTATGTATATCAGGCGAAGACTCATTTCTCTGCATATGTTTTTGCTACATGCTACATGCTACACTTCTGTCAACTATATATTTGACAGAAAGTTCCCATTGTAATAAACAATGACAATCTGAAATAATTGGATCAAAATTTTCAACATAAAAATATAGTGTATAATCCAAGAGTAGTTCTGACATCATGGCATATTCTACAATACTTGCTCCATTAGGTGTATAACCAGTATTTGTACCAAAAGCATCGCCAAATGTTCTACCATTAAGTAATCTAATTTGATGATTAATACAAACGTCTAATAGAGTCTAACATCGGTTGTGCTGTCAGATTCCTCCAGCGATGAATTACACACCTTGATCAGCAGAGTAATTTCCATCCAAAGGAAGCAATAAGTAATTAATTAAGTTATTGCCATTAGACACTCTGGCATTGAAGTCACCACACAGTAGTATATCACCTTTTCTATTTAGTTCAGACACATCATTTTCCAGATACATGTATTCAATAATGTCATGTTCTAGATTCTTAGTATAGGATGATATTTCAGGAGGGTTGTATACAGCAGATGCATAAAGATCTCTTTGAAAACCAAAGAACTCCTTTTCTAATTTGACCAACTGATAATCCGTATTGCTATTAGGGAAACTTTTTACATTGGGTTTTATCGGAACTTTGCACAGTACAGCTAAACCACCGAAATGTCTATTATTATTTGATTTAGGCCTACAGATAGTATGACAATGAAAGGCCCAAATATTTGGGATGGTAAAATCATTACCAATATGAGTTTCAGCTGAAAACATTAAATTATGCTTGAGAAATATAGGGTCTTCGAATTGGTTTATACATACCGTTTTGAACAAGACCACCAACATTTAGGAAACCCATCTTCAAGGTTGAATTACTGTTGGTACAGTACATTGTAGTGGTAAAATATGTATTACCACACTAAAAAGATAAAACAATAAACAATATAAAGGGAAGCACATGTTTCTTATACTTAATTAACTCAAAATAAATCTCAACATGTATGAGAGTTAAAGGACAAATGAATGAGTTAAACTAGAGTTGTCTACCTTTACACGGTGTGCTAGGGGAATTGAGTAATATAATGCAACAACGGAGACTGGATGATTACATGTAACTGTGTTGTTACACCGCATTTAAAAAACTAGCAGCAGTTCAATTTCCATACAGAATAATAACAATATTTTTTTTGTTAAACTAACTGTGTGAAATATTATGTTATAAAAAAGAAATTGGGTGTCTCTCGTTAACCACACAAGAATAATGTACTCAATTTTAAACAAAAACATAATATATAGACCACATGAAACAACAGATCTTACTTCCAGTAGAAGGTACGCATTACTACTAGTAATCGGTTGTATGTGGCTCGATCGCGTCCATATCCTCTCGACTGATTCCGATCAAAACGTCCCCGACCTCGCGATCTGCTCCTATTTTTGGGTTAGTTCCCAGTTTAGAGTAGTGTGGTTGCCGTTGCGGGTGTTAATAGTTAGGTAGGCAACTCCTCGATCACTTAGATAGTAGCCATCATCACAAAGCAACATGTCATAAGGGTTTCCATCCATCAGCATGGTGGTGTGTTCAACAATACAAATGTTGTCAACTAATTGTAAATTCTTTTGTTTCAGCGTGGCATTTACAATTTACCCATTGGCGAAATTCATCAGATTGTCATTACTTGGAGTTGAAAGTGACAACAAAATTTTGGCATTTGACCAATTCTTGGTGATTTCTGAGATAACGTCTTCAAATTTGGTAACACACACTGTAGGCTCATTGTTCTTGAGATCATTGGTCATAATTTGCAACACAACAGCATCTGAATCATTTTGTAGATCACATGTTATTACTTCATTTTCGCCTCGTTGATGGTATATGTCTTTATTTAATGAAATATGCAGCAGGAATAAGCTTGGCTTCTCATTGTAGGCAAGACATCTTCGGCTCTTGATAGGCCTTTCGAAGATGTATCCATCAGGTCTTCTCTTGGTAGACTGGATTCTGAAATGCATGCACTTTTGTTGTCACAGGGATCATCCTGAGCTTTATCAAGTTTTGTAGACAGGTCTTTACTTTCTGTTCTAGCGACTCAATTTCATCAGTTTTTGACTCCAATCTGTTCATCAAAAAGTCAACTTTGGACTTTGTTGCCGTCACAATATTTTAAAGTTCATTGTGAATTCCTCCTAGAAGAGATTTATGGTTTTAGTCCATTTCCCGCTGAATTTGTGTTTTGAGGGATGCATTTTCATCCTGTAACGACTTGACTGTTTTGTTCAGTTCCAAAATCTTTTTGGATGGTTAATCTGGTTTTGTTTTTATTTTATGAAACGTTTTGAAGAGATCAGTAATAGTTATGGTATTGTTATTTTGGTTAGCTTCTAATTTATCTAAAGCTTGCACCAAGGTATCCTGCAGACGTTCTAGATAAGGCAATGGATTTGTTCCCTGTTCAGTCTGATAAGACTAGTAGACATACTCGTGTGTTCATGTTCTGTTTTGAGGTCGGTCTCTGAATCATTAAGATCATAACAAATAGTCCGACGCTTCTCAGTTGTATCTGTATTTGACTCCTCAAGTAGATTGCATTCTATTGTCATATCAACCAGCTTCAGAGAAACCTCGAAAAGGTGATTAGCAAAAAAAATCATAATGTAGGCCCTGGGCACGAATAGTGCTGGTAGAAACGAACAATGTTACATGTTACAGAGAGCCCTGGTTATCTAACAGTTCTATGAGAACGGAATTGTCAGTATTTGAATTGCACTATTTCTGACGATTTCTGATTTCCATTCCTCCATTTGCCAATATTATTATAGTACGGTATACTCCAGGTTTTTAAATATGAAAGAACAACCTTCTCATTAGTGTAGAACGTTCTGCGTCTGCGTTCTAAATGTTCTGGCAAACACGATTTTGGATATACATTATTTCCGGCCTCCATAGACAGCACTGCTTTTAAATTTGCTAGTTCAAGTGTTTTAAATGGATAAATCATCATGAAACATGTTAGTAAGCACAAAACGCCGCCATTTTGGAATTGGAATGTAAAAGACGCGGGGTGAAATCTATGACGTATCTGGTGCGTTGCGAGTAACGTTACGCACAAGTCACATGTGTACTACAAATAGTTAAAACAAGATATTTCACACATTAAAATGATAAATTATGTAGGAGCAACACCAGGGACATCTTCGAGACTTCATACAACTGGTCATCCCACGAGTTCTGCAACAGCCATTATCAGCTCGTTCTCGTAATCAAAGTATATATATATATATATCTCGAGAATTACAACACTTGCCAAGTAACCTCGGAGGGATTTTCAAGGATATAATTGATTTTACTGCTGCAGTTTTGCATCTGATCAGTTAAATTAGAATTTAAACACTGATAAGATTTGTTTTCTCCACTTATATAAGGGAGTAAATAAAGGTCCAATCCATATTTTGTTTCATATCGTTCACTCCTTCTGAAATTAAACATGATTCATAACGAGTAATGTCCACTCAAACACTGTTGATTTTCAAAAAACAAATTCAGATACCTCATCAATTTTTCAACACGAGCCATGTACCATCGTGTCTGTCAGTATAGTTAATTTGTTAATGCTTCTACTGAGAACCTAGTGTTTAGCGCTGAATATATTGTCATTCTAAGCTGTATGGTACTTATCAATCCCTCTCACATAGATTAATGCATAGCTTATATTACGTTTTTTACTGAAGTATTTAGAGTTACCTCCCGTTCACAATGATGATCATATGATTAGTTGGAAGAACAAAGGCGGAAGTAACATACAACATCGACATTTTCGCCAGGTAAATATTTATTGAAACTTTCGAGTGCGTAATGAAATTATTATTAAAAATAAAAGACCTTGTGTAAATAGAAAATATATTTATTTCTCAATGTCATTAAAGCAAAGTATCATGCAAATAATACATTTATAAATACTGGAATTGGCAGGAAGTTAACTTACATAACGTGAGGGTTCCTAAAATGGAACACTTTTCATATTTTCAGAAAGTGTCAAAACTTTCATGAATTGTAGACATATATGTAAAATGCTGTCAGTAATGTTCATAAAGTCAATTATGAACAGTAAAATCAATATACAGGTAACAATAACAACAACCCTGCTATAGAGAAACGTCATTCGTCATGCCCCAGCTATCACGATGTGTACGGTAAGTATACGTGTATCATGATGGACAACTTTTCACGAATATTTCGGGAAAACACCGGGAAACGACACAACCGGAAGTTGTGAGACAGAACATGACGAATAGGATAGAATGTTGCAGAAAATGGCATACAGGATCTGACAGAGGGATTGTCCTCCCGGCCGATATATCGGAGGCGGATTCACTGCAGTTTTTGAATAATTATATGAGATCGCATGAGCGTTTGCATGGGTTCACATATCCTTCATACTTTTATTAGACTATTGTGTCCTTAATTTAGGTCTCAAATGTTACTTGAACGATATTTTGAATACTTTTGTATCTTCAACAGAACACCTAATCACTGCACGGACCAAACATGGCAGAAGCACACCCAGATCCTGAGTACAAGTGTTTGATGTGCATGCAACCCTACAACGAACCTAGGGAGCTGCCCTGTGGTCATACCTTCTGCTACCAGTGTCTGACGTCATACATCGAAAATGAACACGTCACGGCAGACGAAGACCGGCACTACTTCCCCTGTCCTGTCTGTGACACGCCAATATCTCCTCGTGACGCCAGTCTGAACGTAGGAAACTGGGCGACATCGTTTCCTATAAATAATTTATTCCTTTCCTCTACAGCACATAGGTCGAATGACCGGGTCTGCGAGGCCTGTTTAAGAGACAATGAAACCAGTCCTGGCGAGGTCTGGTGCACGGACTGTGCTGAGACGCTATGTAAACAGTGTAGAGCTGTTCATGGCCGAATCAAGGTGACGGCGAAACATCGACTCGTTCCAGTTGGAGAAAACGTTGGTGGATTTTACGATATGATGGCTAATGGTGTCTGTTCAAATCACGACGGAAAGCCATTAGAAATCTATTGTCTAGACCACTCTGCGGTGTGTTGCAGTGTTTGTGTATCCTTGTCACACAGAAGTTGTAATCATGTAAAATCTTTACGTGATGTTATAGAGAAAACGATGACAGACCGAAGTTCACACGAGACAGAATGGGAGGATATCACAGATGAGTCCAAGAAGATGTTAGATGAAGACGATGCCGGATTCACCCTCCTAGTTTCCACAGAAAAAGCAGTGTCGGCCGAAATGACGAACAGGATACAGCAAACTAAAGACAAGCTTGATGACATCAATACAACATTTCAGTCAGAACTCGCAGATAAATGTAACGATCACAGGAAACAACTATCCGCCCGACGGAAACACGTTAACACATTCCACATCAATGCGGTAAATTCTAATATGTTAATGACTCGTCTCGAGAAACAGTGTTCAGACCGAGATCTGTTCATCATGAGGGAAAAGACAAAGAATCAAATATCGGCCCATTACCGCCGGATGGATCAAAACACCAAGAAACAGCCTAGTAGGTTTGACATCACCCTCCAGTTAGGAACAATTATTGACGAAATCATGAAAGTGACATCCGTGGGGAATGCTGACGTGACTTCGACAGTATCATCGATATCACAAAACGCGAATGTGCGTATACAAACATTACTTGGAAGTCTGCTCTCCACGCCATCAGCTACAGCGTTTGGGAATTCGACTTCGGCCTCCGACCTCGCTGGTTCCCTGCAACATATGACAGTCCAGTCTGCTCCAGTGACGGAACCGGTGGATGTGTGGACCGGCTCAGTGTCTTGTGTGCAGTCTTTAAACGCTAGTGCACTAGGAGGACAAGATAGATGTTTATTGAATGGGGGCATCTTTACTGACAACGGGGAGCTATTGATGACAGATTGGAACAACAGCAGACTCATACTATTTGATGACATGTATTCCATTCAGAAAGAATATATATTTGATAATGGAAAACGTCCAGTAGATATAGCACGTGGAAGTACTGCCGATGAGATCTTTGTGGCTTTGCAAGATGACGATATTCAGAGGTGTACACTACGGGATGGTCAACTGTCCGTGATCAACACGATCCGCGGTCCGCGGTCCACCTGGGGCATTACAGTTATAGGGGACAGCATCCTGGTCGCTACAGCTTATAGTGTGAAGGTCATGTCTATGGATGGTAATGTGACCAAGTCAATAGAGACATCAGCGATTAGGAGGGCTTACCCCTGCCTTGCCGCATCTACCTTTAAGGGAACATTGTACCACACAGACAAAAATGGCATTGTGTGTAGACAACTAGACAGTGGCACAATAGTCTACAGGTACAAAGCCAATTCCCAGACTGAGAACATAGGTTTTGGTCTTGACGGGGTCGACAACGTATATGTATGTGGCTCTGGCTCCAATAATGTTCATCTGGTATCAGCTAATGGGTCACGTAGTAGGACATTGGTGGCCAAACTGTTGACTATTAGAGAGCCATGCTGTTTAGTAGTCCATCCAACCAAACAGGAGTTCGTGGTTACGTCGTTGCAGGAGTCGACGTCACTCGAGGTGTACAGATTCCGTAACGTCAACAATTAGTATTTCAAAGAGTTCATAGAGATAACGGTAGTGTTTCGTACATAGAGTTACCTCCCCTTAGTTTCCTTTTTTGCTATACAATGTATGTATGTACTCCTTTGTATGGCATGAGCATTTCTTGGGCCACATTTCCAACAAGTGTCCTGCTTTGGGTACTGTCCCGTTTTTGGTTCACTGACCTTAAATTTCAAACAGTACATTTAAGGATTTTTGATGTGCAACTTCTCTTTTGCATGCATGGCGGCTTTGCGCCTGAATCAAGTCAAAGTGACAGCATGAAATGGCGCGGTATAGATTTATCACTTTACTAGTAACCTGGGCTAGGTCGGGGTGGCTATATGTTTAGAGTGAGATCGGAGGAGATATTACATTTGACTAGAACCCGAGATAAGATCGCCATTGGTCATGTCGCATTTCTTTAATATATAATTTTCGACAATTACGTTAGACCTCTCTTTGTTTTGTGGGAATTTGTATTAAAAACAATTGCTTAATTTAGGTACAACGATTTAGAGTCCAAAGATTTCTCAATGCTAACTTCTTTTTTTACATATTTCATATATCTTCACCATAATTTTATTTTCTTTTCCGTGTGATTGTGTTTTTTTTATCGTGGATGATTATTTAGTATCTTGCCATTTTCATTCAATTTTATCAATATTCTTTTCTATGTCCATATTTTTGTGCAGTGTCGTAAAAAATTATAAGGAGGTTTTAATTTTTGGTGTTGCCCAAAATTTTAAACTCAGAAAAGGACATATTTTTGCTCTTATCTAGAGCTAATACATTTTTTTCTTCTGAAGATGTAATACTAAACTATTTAAAGCACTGCTGAGCGTAGAAAGCAAGAATGTATCGGACATTATTTCCATTGTCAAACAGATCGAATGAGGAACAAATTCTCTAAAAAATGGTAAAAATGTAGGTTTTTGGTTAAAACAATCTGATTAAAATTATCTGTTACATGGCT
>JAUMHH010155856.1:0-18419 GCA_032359455.1 Chlamys rubida | reverse complement strand
TTATATTGTAGCTGTAAACGACACCTGCTGCCTCACACCAAACTGGTGTTGACCCTCCTTATACAGGAACTGGTCTGGAGCCACACAACACCTAACTACGGACAGGCTCGGTCATACAGGTAACGCATCACACCTAACTATGGACAGGCTCGGTCATACAGGTAACGCATCACACCTAACTACGGACAGGCTCGGCCGTACAGGTAACACACTACACCTAACTACGGACAGACTCGGTCATACAGGTAACACATCACACCTAACTATGGACAGGCTCGGTCATACAGGTAACAAATAACACCTAACTATGGACAGGCACGGTCATACAGGTAACACATCACACCTAACTATGGACAGGTTCGGTCATACAGGTAACACATCACACTTAACTACAGACAGGCTCGGTCATACAGGTAACAAATAACACCTAACTATGGACAGGTTCGGTCATACAGGTAACACATCACACCTAACTATGGACAGGCTCGGTCATACAGGTAACAAATAACACCTAACTACGGACAGGCTCGGCCATACAGGTAACACATCACACTTAACTACCAGAATGTCAGGCTAGTTAGGGTAAACCCCTAGTATGCAGTCATTTTGTTTCCCAAAAAAAAAAATTGGTGGTTATTTCAAAGTGCCCTGTTTATCGTGACTTTACGTTGTGGTCCAAATGACATTGACACTGACATAGTATAACATTCACAATTTTAAGTAGGTTCGTATTATTTTACATTCACAATTTTTTTGCAGAACAAACTTACTAATATTTAGTCCACTGGTACGTTAACTTTGTTCACTACAACCACAAAAATCATGACAGTAAATAAACAGTGAAAGTTTTTTACACTCTATAATTTAATAAAGTATAAACACTGCAATAAGCAGAAAAGTCCTGTTGATAATTAGAATGATTTCACTGAATTGTTTACGATGACAGTGAGCTGAGGAGGGGTGTGTATGGCTGTCTCACGCTGTGGTTCCAAGTATCCTACACCTTCGTGGAGACCTCCACAGAGGACTCAGCCTTGTGTGAGGAGATTCTACATGATGCTGGAATGCAACTTGACACACTCAAGGTAATGTATCTACACAGCTCTATAGGAGCATAGATATTTTTCAACTGAATAGATTTAATAACATTAGCATTTTGCAATACATGTATTTCTACAACGGTTCCTCTTGTGAGTCCTAGGCCGCTTTCGTTTATTGCGATCCAAACGGTTGGACCGGTCAGACCCAGCAATCTACTGTTGCTTTCAGATGAGCCTTGACAAGGCCTTTCAAGGCCTGCATAAACATTTGCAGGTCCGTCAGGATTTATACCCGAAAATCTTACATTTTAAAAGCGGACAAACCGGTTGTTCGGCATAAATGAACAGGCCCGAGGTTTTGCTGTTTGGGTCAAGGTCAAATGTCAAGTTCACAGATGTCAACTTCCAATTTCTTGACAGTAATGGTTTAATCAACAAGATGAATTCAAAATAATGGCAAATGCTCCTTGGTATAAGGTCAAGGTCAAAACGTTAAATATCTAGGTCATAATTCATGTATAAACATTGCATGACATGAATCTTGTTGGGACTGACATCAAGTGCCTCAAAGGTGGTAAGGATAAGGTTTTCTTAATTTTAAACACCTAATAACAATATGAAGCATTATCACTATATTTGCTCCTTGATGTAAGCTCATATGTTTTAATTAAATATCTTCTTCATGGAAAACATGTTATATTTTTGTGGCATTATTCTGGGGATTTACACCAGATATAAAAAAATACTCTGTAGTTCCATTTATGAATTAATATCATTGGTAGAACAACTATACAGATAGGTGGTTAGGATTATGATGAACTTTATGATATTTTGATTGTTAATATGTCAGTGTTGTGTTATCAGCTTTCCAGCGGTACAGGAGATGGTTCCAGTAAGTCAGACTCCCAGCCACCACCGCCTCGTAAGAAGAAGAAGACCGGCTACCAGGAAATATCACAGGGTATCAGTTCCCAGAGGAAGATTGACAGGTCGGCAGGGGCAGAGCTTGTAACATCAGCATTGGAGGGTCAGTGTCCCCCATACCTACTATCATATTTATCCAGTCATTATGATTTAATTGTGTTTCTCCAGGTAGGTCTATTACTGTGAAATGGTAAATTTACAATTAAATTGTGTTTCTCTAGATAGGTCTATTACTGTAAAAGGGTAAATTTACCATACTCCTATACATTAACAGACTATATGTCGAAAATTTCGATGTTGCTGAAAGTTATTTAGCATGATGCTTCATTATACGTTTTTGCTGCAAGGTCCTTTTAACACTACCATATGACAATATGTTTATAGGGCTGTGCCCAATGTGATCAGAGTCATGTTGATGGTAAATGAGACCATGGCAAAAAGCAAACATTAAGATGATGTTCTGCTATTCAACAAATATCTTTTTCACAGATGATACACACTAACATTGTAGTTCTGCAATAGTGGAGAGTTCTATCTTAATCTTTGTCAGAAAGGAACTTAATTTGGACCCCTGAAATTCCACTAAACAGATAATACTTGTGTACATAAATACTTATATCAGACTCTACCGTGTTTACTTACAGCCTTGTACTGGTGGTTCATGTACATAAATACTTATATCAGACTCTACCGTGTTTACTTACAGCCTTGTACTGGTGGCTCACAGCAGTTGGATCTCAGGTGACACACAAAATATTACAGGTAAGATCTCTAGCGTCACAAAAAATATTACAGGTAACATCTCATGTGACACACAAAATATTACAGGTAACATCTCAGATCAGGTGACACACAAAATATTACAGGTAAGATCTCAGGTGACACAAAATATTACAGGTAAGATCTCAGGTGACACAAAATATTACAGGTAAGATCTCAGGTGGCATAAAATATTCCAGGTAAGATCTCAGGTGACACAAAATATTACAGGTAAGATCTCAGGTGATACACAAAATATTACAGGTAAGATCTCAGGTGACACACAAAATATTACAGGTTCAATCTCAGATCAGGTGACACACAAAATATTACAGGTTTTCTTTCAAGTAAGCTTTTTCAAACCATCTAACAGTCAATGTTTCTATGATTACAATTTCAATTAACTTATCTCTTACAAGTGAAAAAGATATTTCGCAATTTTGCGTTGTTTTATTATCCATATGTATTAGTATGTATTGTTTTGCAGAGTATACAGGAGTTTGCCATTTCGACATGCCTAGCAATGTTCCAACAGAGGAAGAACACAGAGATTCCATACAGGGACCCATGTTGTAGACACCAGTTACTGAGAGTACTGCTGGCCTGCTGTCTGGTACCCCACCCCTCGGCACCCTCACCTCTCCACTGCTCCCTAGGGATCTTCAGGATCGGGCTTAATGACCAAGCCTGTTTGGTAAGAATAAGTACCATAAGAAACTTTAAACTTGTGTTCTAAGTGTGTGTGTTTTAAACACTCATGGAAATTCCATATATATAGAGTTTTGTTTTACTGATGTACTATATGAGTGACGGAGGTTTGTAACAAAACTGTTACAGTAATTAAATAGCAGCTTTTTAAACATTGTCCTCTGCTAGCCATAGTCAGCCTTGCCCTTTTGCTCTCAGGGGATTCACACCCTTCATTTTAAAATACACTCCTAATGTACCGGTAATTTGCATGAATTCCAGTCATCTTGGAATTTGGCAAGACAAGTTTGATCGAAATCTCTACAATATTTAGGGAACTTATCGTTCAAGATGAATAAGCAACTCCGATCTATAACCTAATAATTGATATACACATATTTTGTTCATCTTCAAATCTGGTATTGCTATTATGTAAAGACATCCCACATTTGATGGAAAGCAGAAATTACAGCAAGCATGGAGTCGTTGCTGAAAACCTAACTAAACATCAAACCTAGATTTGTGAAGGAAGACCCATACTGCATCATAAGTACCTGTACATCTTGCAATAGTCAGGTTGCATGAAAATTAGATTGAAGAATATTGTGTTTTCCGTTTTATAGGTGAGCAAGTTTTGTTTGGAGGCCCAGAGGACTATGGAGGTGCTAATTCATCCTCGTGCACCCTGTCTAAAAGCCCCAGTGGTGGTCACCCAGGCACTAGTGGTTGGAAACAGGAAAGAAGCTCAGACCAGTGAGACCTCCGACACAGATAAGGATGTTAACGGTCATCACAACACACAAAATTCTCCAGATACATCACATTCAATGTGGCCACAGTCTGTTCCTCAAAACCTGTCATCTCGTAAAAGAGCTTTAATATTAAGTCATAAAGATTTAGCTACGGGAGACTCCGTTAGTAGCAATATATTTTCCAGGACAGGAAGTGGTGATATATCTGCAGATGTTCAAAAAGAAAGTTTTTCTTTTAGTAAAAAGTCCAAAACTGTTGTATCAATGCCTACAATGATCAGTAGTCATGGTGATGAAATGGAGGCATCAACTTCAGGCCATGGACAAGCTATTCAACAAGTGATGGTTGGAGAGAAAAAAAGTGATTCAGACAATGCAATGGAGATTGGTGTTGACACCAGTACATCTGTGGTTGAGGATTACACTGAGACAGAGGTCACAAAGTACACTAGTGTTACTAAGGAAACCAGAGTCACAGAGCACACTAGTGTAACCAAGGAGACAGGGGATAAAGATGTCACAGAACAGAATTCAGTTTCCCGTGACACTGGAGATTTTGAGGATAATGAGGGTTACAGTAATAGGAAACAGCTTAGAAGGAAGTGTGTGAAAGCCAAGGATTCCAAGGTCAGAGAGGTCAAGCAAGACTTGGACAAAGAAAATTCTGAGAAACAGGTGTGTATCTACTATCTAGTTAGATCAATTAGTCAACATTGAAAACACTGATAATTCCCTCAGCCCGAAAAATGTCAACCTTTTAACATAATGATATGCATTTCTTTGTGTGCCAGATTTAACCCTTTCACCACTGTAGACCATAATGAATTCATCCAGATCGATGCATTGTAGAATCTCCTGAAGTTATATAGCGGTGAAAGGGTTAATTAAGATTTTTTTCTCGGGCACCAGTAAATGTTTACAGGCTAAAAGCTACTTAGACAAGTTTTAAGATGTCAATTATTATATTTTGAAGCAGCCATGACTACTAACATTTAAGTTTAGGTCTGTTATGATGTTTAACTTCAATCTTCAATATTTCAGGAGGAGGGAGAGGAGGAGCAGGAGGGAGAGGAGGAGCAGGAGGATAGCGAGCTAGTGTCAATGTTGTCATCCTTTGTGAATACAGTGACAGACAGTGGTGGTGATGAGGATCTATAGCCTGTTACACCACGACAACCTGTTACTTCTCAACAACCAGTGTTACACTGCATACACCACGACAACTACTAGTACACCACGTCAACAACTGTATCACCATGACAACTGAACTGTAATAGTTTTACTTGACACTGAATGTTTGCTTTTTCACTTTTAAAAAAAACACTCTTTAGTTGAATATGCTATAATAAAAGAGGTGAAAATTGCCATTTGACAGGTATTGATTACATGTTAAGTTTTGTTATAAGTGAACTGTAATAATTTACATATGCAGCTGTTGCATCATAACTACTAGAAAATCATGTCTTGTACAATGGACTATCAGAACATATGAATAAATATATTGTATTTGGAAAGAATGTAACATTTTTTTAATGATCTTTTACTTACCAATTTTTGTTGAGATTCAAGACCATAAATTTGTGTTTGCTCCAACAACTATTATACCTACAATCATTATCACATTCTATGACCGAGAAACGTGTAAATTCTCTTGTAATGTTTCTATGAACATCAGTCACGGCGATAAAAAAGGGAACTTGTCACCATGTGGAATAAAGCTTGAAAGCAAATATGTTCAAATTTCCATTGACTGACATTCTACTTGTAGACGTTAGGGATCTAGTGTCGACAACTTCAAGCAATTTCTTCTAAAGGTCCAGAGGGCCTGAAGTAGTTTTATTTTACCTGTAGCTTGGGATATAAGGCTATCAAGTTTGTGAGAACAAGTAGCAGCGATTCGTCTGCTAGATAACGGCACTACTCGGTAGTGATGCGGATGTAAAACCTATCAATCAATCAATCAAGAGGACAAGTTACATAGCTTATAGGCCCAATATGATGATCACACAAGTTAATCAAATTTTCAAGCAGAGATCCAATCTTGGGTATATCCCTTTAGCCTGTGGATATTTCATACTAAATTAGATTGAGATCCCTTCACTTGTACTTTTAAGGAACATCTTTTTAGCCATGATGGTGGGCTATTCAAATCACCCTTCGGCCGTGGTCCGTTGTCCGTTGTCCGTCCCTCCTTAAACAATTCTTGTTATCGCTATTTCTCAGAAAGTACAGGAGGCATCTTTCTCAAATTTGATATGTAGATCCCAGTTGGTCGGTTATTGTGCAGGTTTACTTTTGAGACAGATTGGATGGATAAAAAGGCCGACAGACAGTCATCTTGGATTTTAACAATATAAGTTTGTTATCGTTATTTCTCATAAAGTCCTGGAGGGACCTTTCTCAAATTTGATATATTGGTTCCCCTTGGTCTGTTGTTGTGCATGTTAACTTTTGTGATTGATCAGATGAACAAAATGGCTGACAGGCGGCCATCTTGGATTTTGACAGGGAATGTTTGTTATCGATATTTCTCAGGAAGTTCTGGAAGGATCTTTCTTTAATTTGACATGTAGGTTCCCCTTGGTCTGTTATTGTGCATGTTTACTTTGAGACTGATCGAATAAACAAAATGGCTGATAGAAGGCCATCTTGGATTTTGACAGTGAATGATTGTTATCGCTATTTCTCATGAAGTTCTAGAGATATCTCTTCTCAAATTTTATATGCAGGTTCCCCTTGGTCTGTAGTTGTGCAGGTTTACTTTGGAGAGTGATGATAAAAACAAGATGGTCACAGGAAGTACTAATGAGATCTTTCTGATATTGTAATGATTGGATATATTTCTCTAACACTTAAGAACTGTACTAGTAAATAGAAGAAACGGTACATTTACTGTTTACATGACTTGATAAAAGAGAAAAGAAGAGGAAAGATCAAACTGATATAATCCAATGAAGATGGTACAATGGTGGGCGCCAAGATCCCTCTGGATTATCTTGTTTAAAGATATTTCCCCTTTTCTGCCTCACCCCTACCTCCACCCCCAGAAGAACAACACTATTCATTTATACACACACCAAATTCCATGTACCAAGTCCAAATTTCTGGAGTAATTTTGGACCAGTAATCTTAAGAGATTTGATGGTGGACACCAACTCACTTGCCCTTTCAATTTAAGTCAGGTGAGCAAAAAACAATATAAAACTTTGAAAATGTTATCTATTTATTTTAATTATAAATAACGACAACTGTGATGATAGTTCTGTCCATACTTTGTAAATATTTTGACTGGTAAAGTCGTCATATAAAGTAAACAATAGCGACACATCCGGTGGGTCCTCCATTGTTAAATGTAATGGAAAACTGGTAACAATGTCAAACTCTAAATGATGCTTTGCCTCTTGAATGAGAGATCCAGGTAATATCACATACACATGGTGTTTCACTGTTTTGGGTTTGTAACTGTTTAGACTTGACCAGTCCTGACCCTGTAAATCAACTATTTGATTGTTCACATTTTTATCCAAAAATAAATATCTTGGAGGCATATATGTATGGTAAAAAACAAACTTATCTTCATGAGTAAAACATTGAGTAGATGATTCTTTGGTTCTGCATTTGGAATGAAGATTATGTTGAAAATGTTGAATACATGAAGTCAAACGTCCCTGATGTAAAAATCCAAACAATAACGTCAACAACAAATTAAACACAAACCAAGAACAAAGAAAAGATTTGTGGTTCACAGAATTAACAATTTTCACTGTGACCAATGTCATGATTGGTAACAATGGAATAAGAAACCGTGGCTCCTGATGAGGGAAATACGACAGAAGAATCAACGGTACACAGTTACTGAATACTAAAGCAAGGTTGTGGCTCTTCCATGTCCTTTTGTAGATGTCCGATAAAAACTTAACAATATAATAATACATCACAATGCACATTGGTCCAAACAGTAATGGTAGATTGACAAGCAAATGAACATACCACGGATGTATGCCATGTTGAGCCAAGTTATCACGCTTTGTGTTGTAAGAAATAAAGTTCCATGGGGTAACAACGACATATTTTGTTATCGTGTCTTTCAAACACATGATATAATCTCTCTGGGATGACTGACATTTTTCAAAATCACTTTTAACAGTTGATAATATTTTAGGATTAAAGTACACAGAATCTACAAACACAAAAATTACAAACGATAACAAGAAACCAAGACCAGAAAATATCACAATTGTCATGATGGAATTGAATTTGTTTGTCTTGGTATAATAAGATAAAATCCAGAAAAAGATTGGCATGCTAGAAAATATTAGAAAAGTCGGGCGGTTAAACATACCTGCAACAACTATCATCCCAACAAGAAAAGCTGACAAAGGGAGAAAATTACTAGTAATACATTCATATGATCTGTACCTAGGAATTTCAGCTATAAAAGTACTTTTGATTTTCTTTTTCGGTTTGAATTTCTTCTTTGATTTTCTGTCTTTGACATCTGTACTCAGCACTTTGAAGTTCAGAATGGTCGAACCTCTGGTTGATTTCCATTCTCTTATCAACACTACAAGCAGCAGTGCAAAAAACACGGTCTCAAAACTGTTAGTAAATGTCCTGGTCATGTAAGTTAATGTTACATAACTGGACGACACTAAAATTAGACCCATCCACGCATTCAAATTTAGACATCGGCACATGTAATACACAGACAGGTCCAAAACAAGAGTTAGAATGACCATGACTAAGCGTGGAAGTATGAGAACGAAGTAAGATGTCTCGAGTCGGGGGAAATGAATTGTCAAAAAATTAAAGAGGAGTAGTGGTGGTCCGAGAATTATGAACGGCAGAGTTACGCTACGAATCGGCGATGTGGTGGTGAACTCCCATGGTGTGTAGGTATCCAAGCCCAGGATATCGCCTGAAAAATGAAATGATGCTGAATTACATGTAAGTTGATGGACATAAAATATAGATACAATTACAAAAGCATTATTATTACCTGTTTAAACAAACTGAGGCAGACTTTATTAATATTACATAATTATAATGCATATTTAACAAATTAATTTTACACATGTTATCCAGGAAATAACGTCTTTGACATCCCTAATAGCATGTGGATGAAATTGTGGGTTTGACATGCTAGATTCTATCTACTGGTTAACTTCCCCACCCTAACTGGTATCTATTACTTACATACCAAATTTGGCAACCAGGAGACGTTCATATATATATGAGATATGCCCTGAATAGTATAATGTTCTGAACAAAATTGGCCGAACTCTGTATAAAGCGGCGCACGAGACCAAATTTCAGTATGAAACAATATGCCATTCCAAGAGGCACTCTGACTCGCAACATTTGCCAATTGTGGGTAACAATGTGCCATATTTTTACCGAAAGAGATTGGTGGTGAATGCTGTGAAGGTGTCTCCAAAATATCTATAACTGGAATGATTATTCAGTTATTGTAACATTACAGATTTCATAATTCCCAGAAGTTAAACGGTTAGTTTGTTGGACATCAATGCAATCTTTCAGGACGATAAAAACCTGGTACTGCTTAATAAAGATCTGTTTCATTACACTATGGCTTAACTAAAGGTCACAAAAATGACAGCTCCCACCTAGGCACATAGGTTCGTCAAATTATGTGACCCTGCTCTGCAGTATTTGGTCCATATGTATACAGTTGTAACATGTATGTAACTGACCTAAAAACTTAACCATTCGGACATACTTATGAATGGACAAGGGACATATTACTTAAAGGCAGGGAATAAAAATAGATTTGATATTATACGTATTAAATTTTACAAATATAAGGGTTAATTATGATTACCTCCATGATATAGTTAAGGACCCAGTACCTGGTATATCTCAAGTTTAGCCAAGTGTATTTTCAAAAACTGCTATAAGCATTTGTTGAAGGACCAGGGATGGTATTCATGAAACATGCTCAAGCTTGGATTCTGTGCTCAAACCAGCGTTCTTGTAATTAACTCACTTAATCATGTGACACAGTCAGATAATCATGTGACACAGTCAGATAGTTAAGCATTGAAAACAGAATTTAGTTCGATGTCTCCAAAATGCTTCAAAATCATTGACAAAATGTGATTTTTATCAATTTAACATCAGAACAAGAAATTGGGCTTGAGCACAGAGTCTGAGTTAGAGCATGAGAACAATTTCATGAATAAGGGCCTAGAGCTACATATGTATAATAGACAATAGACATGCAGTCCCTTGTCAGCATTTCATCTCTTCTTTCTACCTATGTACATTATTGTACCAGTACTTGATCAAGTTTACCTGCCACAACCTCTACTGTCTGGAAGAATTCATCAGGATGGATGTAGGCAGTCTGTGGCAGCAGCACCAACACCACTCGCACCAACCACAGCACAGCATAGCACTTCCTCATCTTGTAGCTTTCCTATCGTAACAAAATAGCATTGTGTAACACTAATAAAACAGCATAAAACTTGACACTTGCATTGATACTTATCAAATTTGAGATCAATCAGTATTTTTAAAAATAAATTTGGAGGGTCAAAGCTTCAAAACATTGTGTCGAATAGATCTCCTTGCATTGCTAACCAAAGAGTCCTCTCATTTATTTTGAGGATCAAAAGTCACTCTCTTAATAAGTCAAAGTGTGGGAAGCCCAGCTGATGCTAAAAATGTGCCATTTCATCTCTGATATATTGAAAGTTATGAATGTTTTTCTGATTTCTGAAGTGAGGAAGCCAGAAAAACTTCTATTAATACCAAACGTTTCAATGGTATTGTGGAAAAACCTCTGAATACATATTTATGTAATTCCATTGCATAATCAACACTACCATTTATGTTTCTACCAACTGTCAAGACCATTTTTCAATCTAAAACAGCAAATATTAAATATTGGAATGTCAATATCATAAACTGGCACCACAAGTTACAAGCCATAAATGAAATGTAGTACAGAGCTAATCCAAATAATATATGCAGAGCATTTTTCCAATTTTGTTTTTACACCTGTACTGTAGAGTGGTCTTTTAGCTTTGAGTTGACCAAATATTAAAACTTTGTTTGGGTGATTAAATGGTGAAAATTATCATTCAAATATAGCCATGCATATATGTTCTCTGAAACTTATTTTTGTAGTATATTTCAGGTCATTTTCATTTTATATTTAATACTATATATAACCACACTGACATTGCATACAAAATTATATATTTAACTTCAGAAGCATTGTAAAAGCAGCTCATGATGATGAAAGGCTGATAATGTAAAAACTTTATAAAAATTTCAATAAAATGAAAGTGTTTTATATTGTACAACAAAATCATATTTATGTACATACTTAGAAATAACACTAATTATAGTAATAGTAATATTTTGACAATGGCTGTACAACAAGACCACTTGCACAAACATAACTTTATATCTATAAATAGAATAGGTTTTTGCATAATATTGGAGATCCCATGTCCAAATCAATGCAGGCCCATGTGGCCTTTTTGTGGAGAAAAATCCTACGTATACAGTAAAATAAGTTATACATCACTCAATGACACAACGTTCATAATATGACTGAACATAAACTTTCTTTAAAATTATATAAAAGATGTGACCATTTATAATAAACTTTTCCATTACTGTACAGTACTGTAACCGTACTGCAGCGAATCATAGGAGTGTGTTCACAACAGACCAAAGAATCGTCTGCTAGTGACGTCATTGAATCGAAGCTGGTGAGTCACACCTGCAAAACCATTGCAAGATTTTTCAACTTTTTTTCCAATCGTACAGCTGAAGGTTAGGATTCTCCAGATTAATTGACTCCCATTACATTTATCGATATTACAGTAAATATGATATAGAGCCGGTCAAAATCTTCCAAAATTACAAGTGTCACTCAACATCATCTCATTTTCTCACTGAAGATGGGGCAGAGCTTCAATCCCTCTGTCTGGATCTTGCTTCAATTTCTTCTTAAAATATGTAAATAATAAAATATGAAGCTCTTCGCTGTAAAATACTCACATTTCTTTATGCATCAGATGATTATGCTTCGCCGTCTCACCATTTTTAGTTTTTACATTTTAACATCGAAAGTTTACGTACTTGACATTTCCGAAAACACTCAGAAATTGACTGCTTCACCTACGACTGGGTTTTCAGGGTATTGAGCAATAGGTGGCGCTTTAGCATCCGGTTTTCATCAGCGTGAAAATTTGGTTGGAGTTTGACAAGGAAAGCGATTGTCAATGACGACACAAAAAATGTTTTCTCCGACTGGAGCTGCCGCTATTAGTGCGTACAGAGATCAACATTTCAAGGTAAGTGTTGTGACATTTCCTTCACCGCGTAAACACTTATCCCAGTATGTTTACGAAATCACCAGTTGTGTAAATTCCGCGTAACCAGTTTTGACGCATCAAAGGTTCTTCGTTTCACCAGTTAGCGCAGCTGGGTTCGTTCGCCATTAGGTAATTTTCATTAAAGTAAAAACAATTTCTATTCAGAGTCTTTGAAGAAGAAAGAGGAAAATGTACGGCCAGATCGAGGTTCAAACACAGGGACACGGTTCAAAACAAACAATAAAGGAACAAGCATACAAATCTCTAGACTAGTCTAGTGCGTCCGACTTTGGAATATGCTTGTACCGTGTAGGACCTATACCAAAAAATTGACATAACTAAATTGGATATGGTTCAGCGTATGGCTGCGCGGCTTGTCACTAATATATACCATAACACATCCATAGTGACATGCTCGTTGACGGTTCCGGGTTATTTCGCCCGAAATCCCGTTCGCCCTAGGTTTCGGCATAAAACATAAAAATATTAGGGCGAAACATTGTTTCGTATTTTCTTTCAATTTTATTAGTTTTAAGTCACAAGTTAAGTCTTCTTAGTCTTCCATATCATTAAATCCATTTCATAAAAAAAGTGTTTGTCTTGTTTTCAAGCGAGTGTGACAAACGGCAGCTGTGAAAAGCTGGCTCCGCTCTCACATACTCTACATGAAACATATCTAACACGAATGTAGAAAGTCATCAGTAAGTTTAGTTGGTATATTTAAATATTAATTATTATATAAGCGTATAATTTTTTAAAAAATATAGGGCGCAAGCATCTTCAAGTGACTACAAGTGTCGAAAGACAATATCTTTAAAAATACTGAATAAAGTAAGCGACAAAAAAATCCTGAACACATCGATTTATAGCTTTGTAATTTACACACCCCCAACTTCAAACTAAATTTTAACACACAAAAAACTGTTCAAATTACAAAAAAGTTTTTTAAGCTATCGATAAATGGGTTTATTTATTTATCCAAAACCAACAGCTGCTATATTCCGTCAGTAGAGTCCTCAGTGTTCAATCGCTCGAAAATTTCCCAACTGAGCGTCGCCATTTTTTTAAAGTATAATGCAAATGACACGGTAGTGACCAATCAACAAAAAGATGTGGTAGGGAATTCTTCTAAATGTTTTCTTTTCCTTTATTTTCAGGGTAATCGAGTAGACCAGGAAAGACTGCTAATCCAGAGTTCTACTCTGTATGTGGGAAATCTTTCTTTTTACACGACAGAGGAACAGATTCATGAACTTTTTTCCAAATGTGGAGATGTCAAGAGGATAATTATGGGACTTGATAAAGTACAAAAAACTCCATGTGGATTCTGTTTTTTAGAGTATCCTTTAACACTTGCTAAATCCTTGAACATTGTTGGCTTGTTTTTGTAGCTCAATGGACTGATCAACAGGACTGAACTTTAATTTCCAACATGACATAAAAACCAAATCATCTAAAAAGAGAAAATGAATAAATCTTGTCTTAATAATTATCTATACACTTGTGCAGCACGATGGAGATCGAATGTTGGTCTCTTGAATTAAGTGCAATATTAGAACTTAAAAAGTACTTTTGCATGTGCTAAATATGACAAAACAAGGGTAGTTAGATTGTTACTAGGTAATTAATGCCCAGCAAGTGTGTTTGCACTTGATGGGCATGGGCATTAAGTAACAAACACAATCATGCTATAAGGTTTGGCTCCAGGTCCAATTCTTTTCCTTGGGAATTATATATAATTAGTTCATGGGTTTGTCACTTGTTCATCACTTAAAAAAGTTCTGAGGTTCCCACTCTATAATCATATAACTGTGTGCTTGGCATGAAGAGATGATTGCATTCATGCTACATTTACCAAGATTTGTTCCAGAGTCTGGCCCCCACCCCTTGGGGCTTAATCCAAGGTTTATAATCTAGGGTACAATATTTATCAATGCTTCTCGTATCCATATACAAATGAAATTGAACCAAAGGATTTGCTCTGAAGCAACTTTGGCAGCCAAAAAGGAAGTGTAAAATGAGAAGTCCGGTCATGCTATATGATTCAGCTAGACTATTTCTTTCACCTAAACGCATGGGGAAAGGAGATATAAAAGAAGTAAGCTCCTTTTCAACATATAAATTATGTGAATAAAAGCCATTCATAATGTATTTTATCACTACGAGATCCGTTACATAATGTAATTTTATGTAATTGGTATGCAATGTGTTTACCGTCATATAAATATAATCCATTGTTTTAACGAATATATTCCTTAACTCACTACAAGATATTACTTGCGTGATGATGCTGCTAACGCCCTAAGGTATGTCAATGGCACACGACTGGACGACCGGATTGTGAGGACAGATTGGGATGCAGGGTTCAAAGAGGGTCGACAGTATGGGAGGGGGAAAAGTGGAGGACAGGTAAGCCGAATAGACACAAAATACTTGTGTTACGTATACAATAACAGTGATGTAGGGGGTCCGGAATTCTCAAAAGGTTGTTTAGTGCTACTGACCTGAAAGGTCAAGGGAAGAAATTAAGAGAAAACCTGCAGTGAGCCTATAATATACTATGAAGCTATAATAATAATAGCATGTTTTATTTTCTTGTCTTGGAATTAAAAATTGTTGTTTATAACCTAATACCCTTGGTGGCATGCCTTTCCAAATTATGATATTTTTTATGACTTCATTCATCTATTTCTCTAAGAGATTGTTCCAGCTTGAAATTTGTCCTTTAAATGATAAATCTAAAATATCAGACAATGGTTTCTGACCAGAAATGCCTGAAATATTTGACAAAGGGAGTCAGTAACATTTCCCTATGGCTTCCACCATCACAGCATGACTTACAAAAAGAAAGTGTCCCCATATTAATTACTGTTACTTAAAATTATGATGATAAATTGGGCTTAAATCCATTCTGGCCACATGGAAAGATCACCGTGCTTATTATGTATGATGTTTTTCAGTAACTGTAATTGTTATTTTATAAAAATCAAACTAAACTAACACATAGGTCTACTGACTACCGACCCCCTTACACCATTGTTAGGCCAAAAAGAAAAATGCATGTTTCAGATACCCTGACCGCCCCTAGTTTTTTTCTCCAACCCAAACAATTTAACTTGAATGCACTTAAAGTTCCCATTCTAAATTGTCAGCATCTTTATGACACATCTCTATTTCCTAGGCAGGTATCAAAACCAAATTTAAATCCCGTATCTTTATTTAAAATACCTAAAAAAGATTATGAATAAAAAAAGTTTATCCTTTTTTTTACAGTTACCTGAAACATAGGTACATTTTTGTTTGTCTGAGCTGACTTGTTTTGATACCTCAGTTTTAGCCAGTTATTTTGCAGAATAGGTCATTTTTCAATAACATTTATGACAGCATGAAAAGGTGATGGGTAATATCACAGCTACATATAACGAGTAAATAGTACATATCTGTGCATTAGTATTTTTATTTCTCGTTTGCAAACAATTCAAAACCTGACATTTTTCCGGGCCTTTGGCCATTTGATGTAAATCGCCAGACAAAAACTTACAATATATATTGATAAATTTAACTACCGTATTGAAATTATTACACAATTATTTCATCATAACCCTATTTCAGATTTATCAAATCAGTGCAATAGACCAATATTGGATCATAGTCTTATATAATAGTCTGGTACTGTCGGACTGTCTTATATAATAGTCTGGTACTGTCGGACTGTCATATATAATAGTCTGGTACTGTCGGACTGTCTTATATAATAGTCTGGTACTGTCGGACTGTCTTATATAATAGTCTGGTACTGTGTGACTGTCTTATATAATAGTCTGGTACTGTGTGACTGTCTTATATAATAGTCTGGTGCTGTGGTGCTGCCGCTTAATTCACACATTGATGGATTGCAATTGATTTTCTTATCTTTCAGGTGCGAGACGAATACAGAACCGACTTTGACGAAGGACGAGGTGGCTATGGAAAGATTGTAGCTGGACGCATACGCACAAAACCAGACCACTCGTGAGTATGATTGTACTGGAATCCATGTGTATTAAAACGATTCATTAATTCTAAAAAATACAGGTTTTTCGGCTAACCTGGTCTAAGGGCAGGTCAGGTCATCTCATGTCAATTGGCAACATCTTTTTTAAATGACTTTTTCAAAAACTAAAGGCCCAGAGTCATGATATTTGGCAAGTGGAAACATTGGATGACAGGGGTCAAATATGTTAAAAAAAATAAGTTATGTTTCCTAACATTACAAAAGGTCTAGAGCAATGATACTTATATATGATATGTAGACCAGCAGTGCCAATCTTTTTTTTTATATATATTGTGTTTAGGTCATAGGTCAAATTTAGCTGGGGTCAAAGTTTAACAGAATCTTCTTTTAAAAGTTCCATAATGCCTAGGTTCGTGATATTTTGGTACATGTACCTGTAACGTGGAGTACTATGAAGTTTCCTCATATCAATGGTCTTTACTTACTTTCAAGGTCTTGGGGTCAAATATGTTATAAACTTCTAATACTGTTATCTGAAGAATCAAGGTCCTAGTGCCCTGATGTTTGGATACATTACATGTTTGTCCTTGGGTCATAACTAGGAAACAATTGAGATCCACATCATATGATTTTATATGCTTGCTGGGCATGAAAAAATAACGCAAGCATGCAAACAGAATTACACTAAGGATCTGGCCCTGCACCTATAGGGACTATACTCTAATCATTGAATGGCAGTTACTGAGGTTCCAACCCTATAACCACATGCATACAGATCTTTACTAGATTTCCTATGAAGCGTTTTTGGAATCAGATAGAGCCCAAATTGGGAAATATGCACAATACTTCTTTTAATGAGAACATTACCGGTAGATCACTTTTTTTATACTGGTGAGCAATACAGGCCCTCCTGGCCTTGTTTCTGCATTCATGCTATCGATACAATATCTTGATATCAACCACATAATATCTGTATCTGTGTAGGAACAAAAACAAAGTTTATGATTCAGAAACAATAAAATCAACGTTTTTATATGCCTATCAAAAATATGGGATGTATGTCCATCATATGGAGACTAAGGCTAAGTTCAAGTTGAGCAAAATTTGACCATAAATAATAACCATACTGATTGGTCAATTCCAAAGTTTAGTTTGGTTAGCATACACTTTATATATAAAGACTGAGGCTAAGATTGAAGCCAAGAAAAATCTGTGAATAATTAATAAGCGTACTGTATTGGTCAAGTTCCAAACTTTAGATTCCGCAAGATAACTTGCTTAAATATTGTTCAATTTTTATGAAACTTTGTATGCATGCACATTATACAAAGCTGAGGCTTAGTTCAAAGTTGAGTAAAATCTGCACATAATTGATTCGCATACTTTAATGGTCTGATTGGTAGACAGTTTCTGGACTTTGTCGAATATGACCAGATTCTGATGAAGCTTGGTCAATATTTATATAATACGATGACAAAAGGCTAAGCTTAGAGCTGAGCAAAACCTGCACATGATTTATTAGCATACTGCTATCTGATTGGTCTAAGGCTTCTGCACAATAACTTAGTTAAATATGGCAGTATTCTGTTGAGACATGGTCAATATTTACACTTTGTCTAATAGCAAAATCTACCTATGGTAATATAACAAACAATTGAAATATATTTGGTTTTAATTCTGTAAGATTATTGGCAAAAAGGGCCAAATTTAATTTCTATTTTCATGGTTTGAAATTTATACAAAGGGAGACAATACCTATGATTTTTTTTGATTTTTTTTTTGAAGTATAAATATTTCCTCAACTAAGCTGGTCAAGTACAGCATGTTGTTTTATTTCACCTCATTTTAGACACAGTTCTCAACTTCAATGAGTAATAATGTACAAACTTTTTTTCTTATCACATTTCCA
>JAUMHH010155845.1:0-18420 GCA_032359455.1 Chlamys rubida | reverse complement strand
GAGAAAGACATCTGTGATATAAGTGGAGAAACAGCAGGCTTAATAACAAGTAGAGAAAGACATCTGTGATATAAGTGATGATAGTTGAGTTGGAGGGTGAAAGAGTAAATGTTGACAGGAAGTGATACCCTTCAACAGGAAGTACAAGACTGTTGACAGGAAGTGAGAAAATGTTGACAGGAAGTGAGTGTTGACAGAAAGTAACATACAGTCAAAGTTCACAGGTATGAGAGAGAGAGAGAGAGAGAGAGAGAGAGAATTGACAGAAAGAGAGACAGTTAACAGGAAGAGAGACAGTTAACAGGAAGAGAGAGGGTTAACAGGAAGAGAGAGGGTTAACAGGAAGAGAGAAAGTTGAGATGAGAAACACAATTGACAGAACGAGGCAGCTGATAGGAAGATAGAAATAGAGAGAAAGTTAAGATGAGAAACAGACGAGAGACAGATAGTGGGAGACGGTCGACAGGAAGAGTGTTCAATATACAGCTACAATGTTTACATGACATTTATCAAATATATATCAAATTTGTTTCTATTTAATTTGCATTACTCTGTCTGGCTTATTTGTTAATGACTGTGAAGTAACCTTGTGCACATTGTGTCGTCCTCATGTATAAGTGATGTGTCCGGGAGAGCTGACTCGGGTAGCACACGCTCTGTCAGTGTATCTAGCTCTCGGGAGGCATGTTTGTTATAAAGTGTTGGTCGAATCCTAACTTCCCTCCTATAGAAAACTGGTAAAGTGTTATCACCGGAACATTTATTGCAGTATCGGTAATTACCTGTGAGAATTGTTGCGGTCTGATGGGATGAGTGTTTACTTTACCTTAAATGGATTTCAAATACATGTTTCATTGCTCGCTTTGGTCTCTTGTTTTTTTCCTCTCTCCCAACTCAGAAATTATAATGATGAAAATGCTGAGAGATTTTTCAGTGATGGTGGATCATTTCCGAGCCATGATATTGCAAGCATGTATGTCACGAAACCCTTACATTTAGTCGTACAGAAATAGACTGTTTCTGGCTGTAGGCGGAATATAGGTGGGGAAACAAATATTACATTGCCTGAAAGTGTCGTCTGCTGAACTGCTCCACTGCTCCATGTATTGAAGATTTGTCTGCTTCCTATTTGCATAAACAAAAAGGTTTCATTCTAGAAGCTGAATTCATAAACTCATTGAGGATTAAAGAAATAATATAATGGGAAAAATTCCCTGAAATGCATTCTTTGTTTTTAAATTGTTTCCACTTAAATGACACAGATAAAAGAAATAGCTTCATGGAATGGTGATGACGGATTCCTGTTTTGTTGATTAACTCATTCACCCCTGAAGATGCATTTGAACTCTTCCAATTCAAAGGTTGGAATAGTTCATTATGAAACTTCAGGGGTGAATGAGTTAAAGCTGCTCAGAAAGAGATATTTCAAAACCTAACCTACTAAAGCACTGAACAATTTACAGTGTTATCTTTGGGAAGATACACAAACAAAATGGTAATACTTTAAACATATTTTTTTTTATAAAAATCACAAGATAAGATGCAAGAAATCTGTTCTAAATATATCGTTAGAATATGTCCCTATAGAATTTCATGATAAATCCCTCTCAATGCTACAAAGATGCTAACTGTTGTTTTGTCTGATTTGGGTAGATCACATAGCAGTGTTTCGAGAAATATTAATGTGAGATTCCAATATTTATGCTAGTTTGTATGCTCGGGGAAAATTACCGTCACTGTACCAACCTATGAAACCTGAATGGATGTGATGTATTATTGAGTGGCTGGGGGAAGGCCGGAGAGCAAGGTGTTGGCCGCGGCGATTGGACGTGGACACATATGTTGCTGTCAGCCTCCGTGATGAAACAATAAAAAAGAACCTGCTACAAAGCTCTGCCTACATATCCACAGCTTATTAACCTGATCAAGTCTCACAATTATGACTCCCTCTCAGCACATTGTGTTTCTAATTAATGTAGAATTAACGATAAAAAGTCACTCTGTTATTCACAATAGTATTTCATTCATCGAGTCCGACAGCTAGTTATCTCAATCGGCGAATTTTCTTGTAGCCGACAAACGGCTTCTTCAATTTTTCAATCATTCTAATCTCATTTCTCCATGTAACCCAATTGCTTTTGATTCTAAAGGATGAAAATATTATAGAAATCTTTTGACACATTTTTAGAGGGGAATGTTTTGTACAGGTTAGGTTAAGTTGACCAGGCCGTGTGCTCCCCCCACTACCGAGTCAATTTCTCCACGGCCACTGATGGCCTCGCTCATTAGCTTGGTGGAAAAAATGATGAATTATTTGTTGGGGTTTTCACTGGCTGGCATGTAAAATATAGAAAAATCACTCTGAATTAACACCCTCGCTCGGTACGGTAGTTACGCCAAAATTGGACGGCACGAGACATGGCCAGAAGATTGCGCGGCGCGGGACTCTTGCTTCCATTAACATTCACAGTGGGTGGAAACTATACAAAGTATATAATATCCTTTAAACAAAGGCAATCACTTGTACTGCTTTACACTGACAAGGCACCTCTCCATATTTGGTCTATATGATCGATACCTGGTGATATAGGTGGGATTGGGCCTAGATAGTCGAGGGATAAGGAGTGCAAGCATATGCAATGATCTCAAGAGAAATCGCTGGACTGCTGCTAAATTGCATGTTTGGCTTTAGCCCAACATAGCACTGTAGCATTGCAACTGAACTTCAAGGTGGTATGACCCCCGAGGGGGCTGGGCCCCGTTACAAGGCACTCCATATGTGGGGGTTTACATAAAACAGGGGCTACACGAACACCGGGGGAGCCGAAACGCCAATAAAGCAAAGCAGAGGCCTGCAGTACAAACACAATTTATAACCAGGGTGAAACCTTCCTCAAAAATTAGGTGAGACATGATATTTATGGACGTACAGGAACGTGTGGCAGGGAAGACATGGAAATGGGGAGGGTGACAAGATAAGGAATGGCCAAGGGAGATAACTAGATAAGGATAACAGCCGTGCAGGAATTGGCAGAGGGACAGGTCACTGGAACTTAATGGAACTTAAGTTTGATCGAACAGAGAAAAAAATGACAGACAAAAGGGTGTAAATATCATAGCCATATGAAAATCAGAAATGGGTTTTTTTTTTGGCTAGGTGTATATTTGATGATATAAAAATTAGAGAGAAAGTATAGCCTTGAGCATAAACTTTATTACAGAATATCTGAACAGTGCCTCGCATCATTTAATGTACAGGTTTTAAGCGTGCTGCCAAAACAGCGAGTGTGTTTCTACTAATGCACAAAGGAATGGAAACGGGGTAGAAAATTGTCGTAAAAAAATGAACCGGTAGCTCAAGGGAAAGGAAAACAATAAAACAGTTACAGGCAATCCAAAGTATAGCACAGAAAAGAGAAAATAACGTAATTGTTACAAAGTACCTTTTTGCCAAAGAAAGGGGAATATACAACAGAACTGTTATAAATGATCCATATTCTTCCAAGGGAAAGGAAAGCAATGAAATAACGGTGAGCCTCTTATCCAAGGTAAGGAAAAATGCCTTGGAAACAGAATACTGAACGGCGATTAACAATGCACTTTTTGCTAATGGGAAAATTAAATAATAAAATTCTCAAGAGAAATGTACGTTTTACCCAAGGATAAGACTAAATGATATTGTCATAAGCAATGCACTGTTTGCCCAATTAGAAAGAGAGAGAAAAGAATACAGTTGCAAGGCAACGTAGTCTTGGCCAAGGATAAGCAATATGTTAGAAGTTGTACAGCGAGTGCTAGTCATATCCAAATGAAATTAGCCAAGTGGAAGACGACATGGTCATTTTTGTGAGTTATACCACAGAACGCAAACACCAATATGTACAAAAGTTTTCTTGGCTAGGCATGAAACTAATAACACTGCGAAAAAGTCGTCTCGGCGGCCAAGCTTCGTGTTTTGGTCACGACAAAAACAGAAACGAAAGTGTTTGCCGTCTGTGTTTGGAGTTGTGTTATTACCATGCAAATGGCATGTTTTTCTAGACGTGTTTAAAGACACATCTTTTTTCTCTGTCACTTAATATATACTGTTGTGCTGTCTGAGGGCCAAGTCAAAATGTCAGCCGGGAAAATAGCCCATTTATAATTTATACGGAGCAACAAACCACAAACTAATAACAACATGTGTTGAACTTCCGTAAGGAACACTCTATGAAGTTGCTCTATATTGTTTTTAGTTTTGCCTTATATCCAATTTCATCAAACTTTTGCAAAAAAAAAAGGATGAATTTTTATAATAGATTTTAAAAAGCAAACTTTAAATTCTCTTCAAGAAAAATTATGAAAATTTGAATACTTTGCTTAGATATTGATAAGAACTCGGGACTCTAAGTAATGAATGCTTGGCCTAGAACTATAATTATTGACATCATAGGAACTATAAGTAATGAATGCTTGGCCTAGAACTATAATTATTGACATCATAGGAACTATTGCTGCATGCAGATTGAACACAATTTGTACCAGACCCAGCTGTTTTGCATTGCTTTGGTGTTTTAAAGGCCAATTCCGAGTATGCAGATTCCTCGACATCGGTTACAAGGGGGCGACATTCACCCTGACCTACTGTGGGCCAATTATAACGAAATTAATCATACCAGAAAAATTCCAGAAGAAATACGTCCGGAGAGGGCAGAACATGTGATTCGGCCCGGACAGAAATAAAGCTTGTGTGTTTTGGAAGTGGTATTTAGGAAAGCGTGTCGTGTACATATACCATCCATCCTGTGTATTGATGGCGGGAGAGCCGACTTAAATATAGACGTTTGCTTAATGATAGAGCAGTGTTGTAACAAATGGCCCAAACATCCACTTGATAGATGCCCTCTCTCCCTTTTCATTAAGCATGTGACAAGCTCCATTTTTTGCTGCAAGGTAATTGTTGCCAACTATTGTTTTCCAGAGTAAAATATTTCTCGTTCGGAAACTTCATGGTGATTTCGGCACTGTAATTCCGGGCAAGGAATTCATGGGGAAAGAGATTTCCACTGCTCTGCTATGGGAATGATGCCGAACTATTATGTCGAAGGTCGTAAAGTCTGCCATTTTCATAGAGAAAAAACCCCTCTCAAGTTCACGGTTGTTAAGAAAGGCAGTGGAGCCGCGTGACTCCTCGTCTGTCGTCAGGTTATTGTACGTTGGTGAGTTTGAAATGGGGATCATTTTACCATGTAACGTGGACATAGCCTCAGCTATCTCTTAACATATTTTTCATTGCAAGATATCATGGGCTGGGTGTAATAATTTATATGTAATAATGTAAAAATTGAGTCTTTGGAGCTTCATTTCAATGTTAAATCCACATGCATAATTATACAGTCACCTGATCCGGGTGTAAGCCTGGTAATCTGTTAAACCCAGTGTATAAGTACAGTGCCTACACTGATCATTGTAGGACTTGCTGTACTACTAGGCTTGTTCGTATAGGAAGGTTTTAAACATTTGACTTTCATTGGAAGAAAATGTGCAAAAAAATCTACCATTTCTTAGTCTAGAATTATTTTCTGCCTTTTAAAAAAACGTAACAAAGCCTGAATTTTCAAATCTATTAGATCAGTCTTATCTTGGAGTGGATTATTCATAGTGTTTTAGTGATCCGTTATCTATAGCTGTATTTCTTGCTGCTAAGCTCTGACGTTCTCCGTGGCTGATGTTACAACTATCCCAGTAAGTCGCAGAGGGATACTTCAGTCCCAGAGAATCCCACCTCTGGCTTGAATGAGTAATTAGGTCAACGTATGCCATGTGATTTGATATTAGGTCTTCGAGTGAACAGAACTGCGGGGTTGGACAGCTTATATGCCTTTAGGGAGCCATCTCTCCCTGAAACAAAGGCTCACTTCTGACTTGTTCTACGTGAAAAACACATTTTTTACGAAGCTTACGGGGAGGTGGTTGTTTCATCTGCGTTGGGTACGAGTGAAGTAGCGGGCAGGTGTTTATGAGCTACAGTAATGACGAGAAAAGGATCTAAAGCTGACGGCATTCCAGGCTGTTGTCAAACGTGGCAGCAGCCTTGTTGGTTTACAATTTAAAACTAACATTTTGAAATTCCAGATTTTTGTAAATGATCGTTACGATATTGAGCAATGTTTCCTACATTAGTTTCTACACCAAATTTGTACAGGGACATTTTGATGACTGCTGTCACGTATAGAACTAGTGTTCATTTCTAACAAATGTTTTAAGTTTAGAAGACAGAACTTTTTGACTGTGAGTATTAAACGAGTTTTGGTGAAGTTGTCTTCGGTGATTCGACCCTCCGGACCTGACATTTCTGCTCAACTGATGTAGTTGACTCCCCATCTATAGGTCTACGGCTGCCGAGTAATGGGGGTTACTCGGGGAAGGTACCGGCTGTGGTGATCATTGACTGTTGACTTGTCACTCTGTCTCCAGATTTGATGACCCCAGGCTGTATCAGTGATTTCATACTCTAGATTTAACATGTGTGGCTTCTCAGTAATTGCTCGCCAATGATACGAAAATGTAAATTAAAAATACCAATGTTATATATATGTTAAGAGCATGCAATACCTCTATTCCTCTTTGTGTTGTACAGATATTATGGTCAGCGCTTATAGATCTCTTTCCCCCTGATGATGGTCAATTCCTTAGGCTAATTTATTTATAATCTCGCTATTGGATTGTCATTTTGACAGGGGTCAATCAGAAGTAGTTTGACCTAGAACGTCATGCATATACTTCAGATTGAAACACATCTGAAATAAAATAATGAAAAAGTTCAAACATTATTAAAGTTAATAAAGAAAAGTGATCTTATATGTTTTACAGCTGTTTTAAGAAAAAAAGAATTATAAAAATAAAGAAAAAAACATGCTATTGTTTGGCCCTACAATTTATGTGTATTTCACAGCATCCGTAGAAAACACATTGACATTTATCGCCGCTGATGTTGGAAGTAAATTATTAAAAGCTTTTTCTCCTGACTCTGATATGATCACTTCTGGACACCGATACAGTGTAGATTGGAACTCACTCGAATAAAAAACACATTTTGACAGAAATGATATGAAGCAGAAATGAAGGAAGATAGTCCTGACTTGGATTGACAGCATGTCGAAGCACGGGATAAAAATGCAATATCGAAATCTTGCCAGGCAGAAGGGTTCGAGACAGATACAGCAGAGTGTGTAGGTGACCTCGTGACCTTACATGGCCGCATATAATTAGGTTACGTGCTCTCCAGCTGTTTCGGTGGGTAATATTGCGCCCTAGCTGTGTTTCTCCTTATTAGATCAGACTTCGTTTTGATACTCACCATGTCTTTGAATTTTCATTGGGATGTCATCTTGACTTGCGCTGAATCTCATATAATGTTTAAAGCGCCTACGAGCATACTCGTGCCCCCACAGTCGAGGAATTGGAGATTGATTTGGTTTCCGAAGACACCGTGACCTCTTATGAAAATTTACCTCGTTTTCTTAAGGAAAAAAATGGTCTGGATTGTGGTGTCTTCATATAAAATAATTCATGAATTTTCATTTACACGTTTTAGTGTAGGCCTGTTTTAACTTTGCGATCCCCTTGACGGCCAACCTTGGCTTGAAGAGGCCATATTGATTAGTATAGCTCTAATAGCCCCCGCTGTCTCTCTAAACACGCCAATCGCTGGTGCCAGCTATCTCACTGCAATACAACTGATATTTCCATAAGTCTCTTATAACTTACCATGCACAATCATGTCATATAACGACTTTAGAAGTTAGCTCACTCTAAACACGATAGTTGTATACATCCGTAGACCATCTTATACACGCTGCAAACTGGAGTGAGGCCACGAAAATTACACAACATGTTTCTGATTTCAAGTTATTAATAACAGTCGATTTTATACACCATTAAGTACACAAATGTTTAAAAGGAATTTAATTTGAAAAAAATGACTCAACCATTAAACAGTATGATAAAAAAAATGAATAAAAAAAATTGCCTTCGGGAAAGGACTAAATCAGGGAAGGACTAAATCAGGGAAGGACTAAATCAGGAAAGGACTAATAAATCAGGGAAGGACTAAATCAGGAAAGGACTAAATCAGGGAAGGACTAAATCAGGAAAGGACTAAATCAAGGGAAGGACTAAATCAGGGAAGGACTAAATCCAGACGCTGCTTCTCCACTTTATTACTCATTAAAGCATGCTCTTGAAAATCCTACGACGGATAGCGTGGCTACTTTAGAAACTGTATTCATTAAACACCTTGTGATACGTTAAACTGCATTGTATATCTGGTAGTTTTCTAAGATTTTAAATGAAATCAATTCAGTCATTGAATTATAAAATTCTCATAGATTCCTATTTAACTCGAGCATACTTTAACAATCAACCATTCCTCCGATGTGAATAAATCAATTTCGGAACAATTGGGTTATTGAATGAATTGGAATGCGAACTCAACAACGTCATAAGCATGCTCAGCACATTCACTGCCAGATTGCCATTCTTGACATTTTGATACCAAGATTTAAAATAAGACTTTTATCCCAAATCGTTATAAAAAAAATCTTTCATGTCTTGAATTTCTTATTCAAATTTTCATTTTTGGAATCCGAAAATTCCTTGATTTTGCTTTTTCTGTAAGCTGTTTAGTAAACTTTGATGAAGATTAGCGGCTAAAAAGCTGACAATTCTTTTGGTACGGGAAACCTGTTCTGGGCTGTGGACTTCCAGCTTTAAGATGCATATAAATAATGATACAGCCAAGTTAAGATTCCTGGCAACAAATGTACAATCTCTGTCAATCAAAACTTTAAAGAATTGATTTCCTCTGACTACTCGGGGAAAACCAAGAATTTGTTGAATTACCGTGCTCAAAACAAATAGAAAGTAACTACCACTTGGTAGTGTTTGTTTACAGAATTTATTTAGGAAAGAGAAATGAGTTTTTTTTTTATTCCTGTCAAGTAAATATAGAAAGTAGCGGTATTTGTTTTATGTTTTGAGCATATATGATGTGGAAATTAACCAAAATCTCCTTTAACTGTAATTTTGTTCATCGTAATAAGTGATAGATCGAGATCATTTATCAACAAAAAAAAAATCATTATGACCAATATCATTGGTTTATATTTGAAGTGGAGATGTAATTGTAACATGTTTTTTCCTTGGATTTTTGGTAACATGTAGCCTTTGATTTAAACCTGTTGGATTGCTTGTATTAATTAGCAAAGGGATTGGGCACAAGTTGAATGACTTGTATGAAGCGCTTTCCCTAGCCTTTTCCATAGATGCTTTGGTGTTTGCCTAGAACACAGAAACTTTCTGGGCATTCTGTGTTAATGTGGTTTTCTCTCAGCAAAGGTGTTCCGAAAATATCACACTTGTATGAAATTATTCTTTCTGTAGTAATACATTTATCACAGATACATATTTAATAATATCACAGAAATGCACAAGTCTTTTATGTATTTCTGTGGGTGGTCGGGTGCTGCAGTGGATAACACACTCACCTTTCACCAAGGGGATCGGGGTTCGAACCCCGATCGGACGTGAAAAGGTATGGTGTCACCTGCCCTACCACGTGTGTTTTCTCTGGGTACTCGGGTTTCCTTCTACATTAAGACCCCCAGCGTGCTAGCATCCGGGCCAACAAGAGTGATTAATATATAAGTTAAAAAGACTGATTTCATAATTGTTGTAAAACAGATCAAGGTTATATATTTATGTATATTTCTTTGACAAGTTTCTGATTTTTCAATCCAGCTTTGTTGAAATTACCATCATTTGAAAGTAATTTATATTTGATAACCTTTCAACATGTTCATCGGAGAGATTCAGTATGCTGGAAATTAAAAACGTGTGTGTATACCCTATAGGGGAAAATTAACATTTGAAATAGCACCTTCGATATATTTTTTTCTGATTAAAGCATTAGAACTTAGAATGTAGGATTAGTGTAGAAAAATTCTAAATGGAATTTCTAAATGTATGGGTCGAAAATTGGGAGCCTCCCTCCAAAATAAGGTGACATCATAAGTGTAGCATTGTCTCCTTGTATTTTTGGAGGATTTGGCCGATAAATTCAATGGAATATAACGCTGGTTTTTGTCCCCTGTTGTCACCTGCACAGGTAAGCTGGACAGGTAAGCTGGACATGGTATCTTCTGCGGACCAGTAAAGGTTCGCTAAACTGAAGAGATATTCCGATACAATACTGTGCTGGTATTCTGGAAATAATATTTTCATGCTGTTCGCATGCCGTCTGGAACCTGGTAAATAGTTATTTTTGCCTGCGACTCGGGTTGTTCATACGCGTCGTCGCAGATATTTCCTGTATTCATTACATTTGTGTATCAACCCCATTCTGGTGGTGACACCAAAGTTTCTATAATACATTGAACCTTCAGGCAGGTTTATATGCTTTGTTCAGGCTTTTTGCGTCCTCAAAACAGCTAAGGTTAACCCTTTCACCACTGTAGACCATAATGGACTCATCCAGATCAATGCATGGTAGAGTCTACTAAAGTTGCTTGGGGGTGAAAAGGTTAAATGAAGACGGTATTCTTTTGTACAGCTATGTTCATGTTGGCTCATATCAGTTATTTTTGTAACGCCGGTTTTGTATTACGTACATTAAATTTTGTACTTTAGGTGTATCCATACATTTGCTCTGTGCAATGTGTCGGTTTTGGAACATATTACACTTCTGATAGCGAAGGAATATTGGGAATGTACGTTATTTGTTTAATTTAAATCTTTATTTGTTTAACGCCAGAATTGCAAACAGCCGATGACTGCACATTGCTTTCGTCCTTATAATAAACACTTGTTAGAATACAGATTTTTTTTTTGTCCACAAATATTTATGAATTGGTATTTATAAAAAGGAGTAGTTGTAATGTGATCGCGTCGCAGTAAGCTTGGGAGCTGTCGGCTGGAGCTACGAGGTAGGACGTGGTATAACACCAGGGTATTGTAACGTGGTTAGCTCACTATCCATACCTTAGGCTATTACAGCCGTACCTAAAACGGTAACTTTACACACATATCAGTAATAACAAATATTGATTCGATGTTTCTATGGTTATAGTACAGTTTGACTACACAAATATGCGTCAAATTTCATTTATGGGGGAAGATGTTTGATGTACGAGTATCGTAGCTGTATCTGAGGATCGGGCAGATTTAAGTGTAGTTGTGCGTAGTAGGTGGTAAGATGGATGGTGCGACACCAAGGTAACCAGAAATGTCACGCCCCGTAGCTACAGTACACCGCTTCCCAACTTTTGGGAGAGAGCGAGATTTTATGGACGATATGTCAGCATACATAATATGTTAAAAGCTCGAGCAATCCTAGATATTGCACTTTTGATTCCACAGGAGAGTGCACAAGCCTGCCGTCGATCTACAGTGGATTGCTGTTGATGTATTCCCCTTTCAATTTTTAAAATTATATACACTTTATAAAACATTTAAATACTTTTATCTGCATTGGTATATTATTTATCACAAAATGTGTCATTGTTTTGGGGGCGTTTTCATTTTTTTTCTTTCTTTTTTTTTTTTAGATACAATATAAATTTGTCAAAACTTTAAAATAAATAAGTTTTTGTAAAGCTTTTTATCAATGAAGTAGATGAAGATTTATTAATTTTTTTCACAGGCAAATCGAACTGGTGTAGATAAAAGATTTTAGTTGAAAAAAATCCAATTTCGGTAAAAGATTCTGGACTGTGTTTTCCATGCCCATAGGGTCAACAGTGTGAAACATTTGTATTCATTTATACCTTATCCTGCCCAACTTAACAAACACCAGAATACATCAGATGTAAGGCACTAGATATCATTTGGTGGAGGTGTCGCCCATCTTTGTTTTACGAGATATGTAAATGTTTACACAGAAGTGTTTTATGCAATATCATCTTCTTACTGTTTACTCAATCAATAGACAACAATTTCAGTCTGACGGATTTCTTTTCGTGTCTATCTGCGACCGACTGCTCCGTTGACTGACAAACTAAGGCCTAGTCTGATATTATCTACAGTTAAACACGACAGCTTTCTCAGAAAAACACATCTTCTACCAATGCTAACAATGTCTATAAGATTTTCGCATGCTACACAATTAATATGCATTTTTGGTATGGTTATAAACAGCCGCATACGCAGACGGACAATATCATTCTTTGATTGCAGAAATGCGTGTTAACTAAAAGTGAGTTGACATTTGAGATACAACACAGACCCAACCTGGCGGGATGGTATAAAGGGTTGCATGACTTCGGGTCTTTGGTAGTGTATTCTGGGAAATTTTTGCTGCGGCTTTATGTTCGCCTTTTTGCGGCGTCATACTGACAGTAAATTTATCATTACATTGAACATCAGTAAACAATATGCATAGTCATTAAATGCGAATGGCGAAATTAACACGGGGCGAAAGTACAGTAATTGTACGTTTCAATATTTGACCAATCAAATTAAAAGAATTTTAGAAAACAAAAAAAAGGTACAGCTAGATTACGCAGGCAATTAGGACAACGATATTGTCTCGTAGAAACATTTTTTCAAACAAGCAATTTTCTAACAGTATGGAATTATATGAAGACAGAAATGTTTGAATAAAAGTTCTGAGCATTTCTGTGTCATTATTTTAGGTTTTGACCAATCAAATTCAAGAACATCAGATAATAAATGTAATTTGTAAAATGACAAGGGCAGAAATTCAACACGCCTGCTTTTAGTGATGAAGTGTTATTCTGTTGAAGACCGTTCAAGCTTGGGGATAGATTTTTCGAAATAAAAGATTTCTACCGTGGAAGCATTTAATTAACTATAAGGCTTTCAAGCGAATTCTACCATTAATGCTGTTATCGTCAAAATTCCATCTAGTATCATTGGGCATTATTGAAGAAACTAATATTCTAAATAGCAGAAGTAGCTGATTACCTCAAATTTTATGAACAATTTTAACAGGAATTCAATGATGGCAGTGTTCGACCAATCTCACTCTTGGATGGTTACCATGGAGTTTCCGTGCGCAAACATTCACATTTTAAGATAGAAAATTTGGTTATCAAATTCAATTCTCAACAATTTTGGTAAAAATCCAGAGTTTTATTCTGTGAAATCAGACTCGATATTCCAGTTCAGAGAAAAAGACAAAAGGGGCCACGGAAATGGTCTTTGTCATGGTGATACAAACATCCTACCGAGAGAGTTTTTATTCCTCCTATCGAATTGTTCACAGAAGTAGAGAAAATAAAATAAAACGTTGCCGAGTTACAACACATTGATAGAATTGTAACCTTATCAGCCCCAACAGAAATACATTCGGCTTCCTTCGGCGCAGGACCCCCAGGGCATACATTCTCCAGAAACAGTTGTGGCAATGCAATTGTAAAAAACACTATCTCCAAATTCGCTTCTACTGATTTTATTAACATGCCATTTTATCGAAATATATGTTGAAAGTTTCACGAAAACAATTCATTATAATGTGCTTAGATTATTTTGGATTGTCAAAAAAATGAAAAGTTTTAGTCGTTTCATTATAGACAATAACTGCCAACTTCATTCTTGCATGATAGTGTCAAGTTTGTTTCTACAGTTCTGTTGTATGTATCAACACAAATGTTGTAAGTCACCCTAGCTTACCCATTGCTACAAGCCTCTCTGTGACCATGATTTCGTGTTTCAGACTATTCTCTCTTTGATCTTGTTTAACTCTTTGAATCAAGTGTCTCTATGATGATGTTTCGTTCTGTGATAATTTTTTCATTCTTTGATGCCAGTATTTCTGTGATGATGTTTCATTCTTTGAAACAAGCATCTCCGTGATAGCTATCCACTATCCGCGACAAGCTTATAATTACGATGAAACATCAATCTTCGAACAAGCCTCCTCGTGATATTTTCTCAGGTACACTTTGCAGGCTTTTTTTCTTGACCATCATAATGCTTCTCGAGTTAAAATTTAGACACATATACAAATGTTCGATAAAGGATGATTTAATGCTAGTTAGTTAGTTGATTAATGTTTTCGATGAAAAAAATTAATTGAATGCGATTCTGGGAGAAAAGAATACAAAGTTGCTGATTTTTTTCAGATAGGTAAGATAGGGAGCAAGCTTGTACAACCAAACAGCGTAGTGATACCGTCACCAGCCCTGTCAGTAAAAACACCCCTGACGCATTCCACAGCAAGTGAACTTTTAGAGAACTTTAAAAGGGTTATCTGATCATTGAAGACAACAGATCTTTGGCTTTTTGGTTAAGTTGCTATTCGGGAGATGGTTTAAAAACAAAACTGCCGTTTTTAGTGCAGTTTTGAAATAGCTAGAAGCCGGCTTTATCTAGAAATAGTCTTTTATGTAGAAAAACACCAGCCTTGGCAGTGTTCGGCAATATTCAAATGCAAACGTTTTTTATTTTTTGTGGGTGTTCTTTTCATGCGAGGGTAGTATCATCTAGATGGCGTTTGATATGAGTGTATTGTCATTTAAGACAAGTTTTGAATGCGACAAAGGTGTCCTCAATGGTCTTTGAAGCAATTGGATGGTAAGGAGGTATGAATCAATGCCTATCTGTGCTGATCAGTCCCTCCCTGAGCACAGATAATGAAGACGGATGACAACGCTTTCACTTTCCTCGTGACATTGAAAGTGGTTGTAACAGATTGATCTGGTAAAACGCCTGATTATGGCAGCAGCCGAGTGGCTACATGGAGAGCTAATCGTATCGAGTGCAGATACTCAGTATTAGTGGCATGTTCAACTCAACCTGGGTCTCGGTGCTCCCCGTGAATATAAAGCGAACAATTTCACCGCCAGGTCGCAATGCTCTTCCAAATTACAGGGGTACTAAAAAACCATTGAAATTCCACTGCCGGTGTGCAGGGCAGACTGGCAGAGAAATTTGTGATTGTCACATACTCGAAAAAAATTGCTTAAGTCTGGCAGACGCTTCGATGGTGATCATGTCCCTTATAAGTTATCGGGATACAGCTGATTAGGTGAAACTTAACCGTTTTTTTATTATCTCTCCGATTTTCACATCAGAATATGGGTGTTGGGTTTGAGTCTGGTGGCTGATAGAAAGTAATGTACCTGTTTTCTGTTGGGTCCATACATAGTAATTGGTGGTCCCACCTACCTAAGGCAATATAACAAGATTGAGCAGGAGCGTCGCCCGTCTTGTTCAATCTAAGATTTGCAGATGACTGCATGTATCTAAACTGTGTAGGTAAGGAGTTTCAATTAATACATCCCCGATATTGTAAGGAGTAAATTGAGGAAAAACAGATTGAGTTTAATGTTGCATGTTTTGAAAAATGGATTTCTCGGAAATTGAGGAAACACAGATTGGGTTAGACCGAAGTTGTAGAATTTGATTCGCTTTCGTGTTATTTGTGTAAGGCACTGGAATGGACTTTCGTTATTTTTGTCTTGAAAGTGTTATTAAATCATGCTGAATGTTTCTAGTTGTCAAGGTAATGTTTTTGATTAGTCGCTTAATGTTAATCAAAACAAAATCTTGTTAGCTCTAAAATTGAATGTCGAGTTTATTGTATACAAGTTGAACAGGTTGGGATGAATGTTTGGCGATACGGTTTCAACAAAAATAGAAACATGGATTGATAATTTTTTTTTTTTATTGAAATGATAGAGCAGCTTTCTGCAAAAAGCGATTGGATGTAGACGTGGAGTGCCCCCTAGTGGCAGCAAAAACACAAAGGGCAGGTGAACTTGTGACCTAGATTTTGTATGTGTTTGTGCATTTTGTGCGGATTTTGATGAATTCTCAATGACACAATTGACAGACATATAGATTTGTCTGTCTGTGGTGTTAGAGTCACAAAGGTAATTTGACAGAGAGCGCATATTTCTCATCGTCACAAAAAATTGGTCAGGGAAAGGGAATGTCGAGAACTATTTCAAAAAGCATGCGTCTCCCGTGTGAGTGGTGTGAAAGTGAGGACCATGTAGCTCAATGGATAGTTAGATTTGATATAATACTTCTCCACACTCCTCCCAATCCATCAGGCCCGACCAGGCCCGGCCAGGCCGCACGGCCGAGTACTGTTAGCTTGGCCGTGTTGAGTCAAAGATGACCCACTCAAAAAGTACCTAATTTACCAAATTACTATTAATTGGGCAAAAAAAAATATATGAAAAATTAAGTGTGACATTTGATTATTTTGGTATGGCATCAGTCATCCAGTGAACGACATTGTAAATTTTTTGAAAAAAAAAAATGGTTTTACTTCTCTTATTTTTGGGAATGTTAAATTTAGCTCCATATTGCTTCAGGACCAACACATAAAAATTATTCAAGACATCTTCTGAAAGTTGTACACATTTCAAGTTAGTGGTTTAATGATGTCTTTTGCTATGCCAAATTCTAAAGTCGAAGGACTATGTATGGTTTGGGCATGTTTTGGCCCCCAAATCCATCCAGATTCAAAACCTTTAAATGAACTTTCAAACGACTATTTCTTTGTTTTGGAATACTTCCCAAATACTATCGTGAAAATATTTGTTTGTATTTCTAATCATTGCTGCCATGGTAACAAGTTCAAATTTGCATAAATTAGAAATAATTGAATATTCAGTGAATATTGTCATATTTTGCATAGTTTTTCTCCTGGAAACTATAGAGCGCACGCTTGAACAAACTTCATATCAAAGGATAATGTGTAGGCACCTGTAATACATGTTTAAGAGAAATATAAAGTTTGTTCAAGAGTGCGTTCTAAGGTAGCTAAGAGAAAAACTAGGCTAAAACCAGTCAAAATTGACTGAATATTCAAATTTCATTAATTTATGCAAATATTAACTGGTCATAATTGAAAACACAAATAAATGTTTGCATAATAGTATCGGGAAAGTATTCAAAATTCAAGACACAGTCACTTGATAGCTCTATTGAAGATTTTTAATTTCGATGCATTTTGGTACCAACAAAGGCCCAAACTATATAGTCTTTTTTGGGTTTTTTTTCATGTTACCATAGAAACGAGTTTCAAAATCTAAAGTCAGGGAAGATATTGTCAATATTTCGTCGTTTTTGCAATATGTGTATTATTTTATTTTTTTTCAAATTAACCTGTGTGTTTGGTTTTCCATTCAATATTAGGGCACAGAGAACATTGATGACAATATTTTCTTGTTTATTTTCAATCTGTAATTGTTGTTGGATAAAAACTCTACAGCGTCATCAAAAATCAAAGATACATATTTACCTATTATGTTTCTGTAGACATTTGTACTTTTCAGTTATGGTTTTCGTTTTTTGGAATGTTTTCCAAAATAGAAAAATAGTCATATGTCTTCCTAAAATGCTTTGAGTTTCTAAACTTCACCAACAGAGAGAGTGATTAACGAATAACTGAATCGGAGACCTGCACAGTCGTAAGATGACCACACTGTGTTTACACAGGCCGATGGCCTCAAACTAGATTAGACCTCGGCCTCATCAACCACAGTGACGGATGTCTTGTTCTCCCCTCGTTAATGTCTCACAGGCCGCGCAGTCTCCGGCCAAACCTAGTCACTCTTGTCAAAAAAAAAGTAAAAGTAATATTTCACATGGTTGTCCTATATTTAATATACATGCGAAGACTTTCGTAACAATTTTCAAGTATCGACTTCTTCATGAGTTTTGCGATTAATTCAATATATTCACCTTTTGTCCTTCACATCGGTAGAAACGCATTTGTTCTTCTTCTTTTTTCTTTTTTTTTTTAATCAAGTCAATCATTGTAACGATTTGTGTCAGTATCTACTTGAAAAAATGTACCAAGCAATATATCAGTTGTTTGTCCATTTGAATGAAATCCGCATTGTTAGTATCAAGGCTTGAAAGCATGTCCTTAATAGCGAGCTTGAATCTGGATAACAAAATATGGAAAAGACTAAAGTAAGTTTCCAAACGTGTTCCTTCACTAAAATCTGTATCGTAGAGGATTTTAGCAGTTTATAAATGACAATCCTTTCAAAATTACTGGTAATGATTTTGTTGTGATCTCCATGACCATTCTATGACCAAATATGGCCAGTACCTGTCTGTGATCAAAACTTACATTAAATGTACGTGAGCTGACCTGTAGCTGTCTGGTCCGAGCCGAGATATTTGATCAGAGATGACCTTTGACCAGAGAAACTGGCTGCCTGTGATCAGAACTGACCTGTCTGTAATCAGAACTGACCTGTCTGTGATCAGAACTGACCTGTCTGTGATCAGTACTGACCTGTCTGTGATCAGAACTGACCTGTCTGTGATCAGTACTGACCTGTCTGTGATCAGAACTGACCTGTCTGTGATCAGTACTGACCTGTCTGTGATCAGAACTGACCTGTCTGTGATCAGTACTGACCTGTCTGTGATCAGAACTGACCTGTCTGT
>JAUMHH010155834.1:0-18429 GCA_032359455.1 Chlamys rubida | reverse complement strand
ATTATCATGTATCAGTTCTATCTTCTTGTAATATGATGTATATGTAACTGTTCTGTTTCACTGTCTTGATAAAGGAGCGGATCGCTCCGAACATTTGACAACCTAAACTTGTCCACACTGTTGGAATTACTTCTTTGCCCCATATATATATATATATATATTTACATTTGCATGATATTTTCACTAGATCAACTATTTGAAAGCTGTGTCGTTGATGGGACTTTAAATGCCATGCACCATGAGACACAATGCTTAGCGTATTAATACAACACAAACCGGAACTATAATATCAATTGTTGACGGCTGCTGAAATATCGCTGGGCATTGTGAGACAGGATAATGGAATCGTTAATGCGTAAAACAAATCGAGATAATATTTTAAAAATACTTTTATTAAAAAATAAAATACAAAGGTCTGCAATATCGAACAAAATGCACATCGGTTGAAGTAACCAATTAAAAAAAAAATAACAATTATTCCATTTATCAGAAATATCGTCTGTTACACTGTCACGGCACTGATTTAACCTTGACAAGATCAAACGATCTTCCCACTTTTTGCCTGGATTTGCGCGACTTTTTCTATGATAAATTATCATCTAGCGCGAATGAAACTTTAACAAATATTATTGTTGGCAGCGACATTGATTTTGAGCCAATTCATCGACACGAATGAAATCTCATCCCAAACCGTACAATGTTTGAATGATCAAGACAAGGTATATCATGTTGATGTCAAACAACAAAAACCAATCCTCACTCCGGTCATATAACAGGACCGTGTGACAAACACAAAAGACAGTTGTTATCCACGCTCTGTCGCAAGACCACACTCTTCAAATGCAACCACGTGTATATCAGCCACGTTTTCCTCAGTTTCCGACGACATGTCCAAGAACGAGGCTGTTGTAGCCAGGTTTTCATGTAATCAACAAATAAATTAACGCCAGGATTGTTCGCAAATTATTTTCTCACAGCTCATTCAACTTCCAAAAAATAAGTCCCTCGTGAAGGGCAAGGTCAGATTACAGTGTTCACTGTATTTATCCATGCGCTACATTTGTTCCGGGGTAAAAATCACAACAATTTCAAATCTAACTTTCAGCTCAGATTTCTATTGATGAACTTAAATCACCCTATAGACATACATGTATAATACGCAATTGTATTAATATTAAAATTGTGGAATAAAATTCATATGTTTGTTAAAGTGTTATACTTTGTTTGCCAATCAGCACGCTTTTGAACAAATTTGTTTCGACTGTCGATAAGGCAGGAATTTGGAATTTTAAAGATAACTTTAAAGTAAAAAGAAAAAGGCAGGAAAAACGTAAAGATAGGTATTGAACTGTTTTTGTCTGGCACTATGGTGTTTCCTTGCAAAGCTGTGTCATTCAAATAGATCATAAATGCCATACAAAAACAGTTCAATGCTTAAATATACCTACATTTTGTATGTATAAGTGTGTGTTCTTGAGGTTGTGTGTGAGTAGGTGTGCCTTCTTGTTGTTGCACGGATCAGATGCAAACTTTACTGAAAACGATTAAACCGGTCCATACAAACATTGAGGTTGAACGTCAAGTAGAAGCAGGAAGTACAAATTTTAAGGATTTCGGTTCGTCTTGGTCGGTGGACAAAACTCGTAAGTTGTCGTGCTTGTGCTAACTCTTACAAGGTAAAAGAGGTCTATTGGCAAGTGAGACGTCAGGAAATGTGCAATCGGTTGGAGAGGAGAGAAATATAAAGGTACCGAAAGTTGTGTGTAGGGTCCAGGAGCTTGTACATATGTACCATTGACATCTCGAGAGCTACATATGCGTACAGATGTTGTTATATATCATCGTCGGGTAACAAACATGTATGTAGTTTAGTCATCATAATCTAGTGATAGGTCTAGTGACATGAGTAATCAATTTATCTGAATCACATGCCGGTAAAACGACCAGGACCTCGTAATGTCTCGCCGCACACGACCATTACATGTAACACCTCGTTGTCAACAAAACGGCTTGCTTTGAGCAATGTTTATCAATATCAAAAAAATACATTTGTAAAAGCCATTTTTTTAAACTTTCTCTGTTAGAATGATACAAAATGCGCTTTAAAACCTTCCTATACATATTTGAAGTTTAACTCGTAAAATAAATCGCGCTTTTCAGGTTTTTAGCCGATAATTGAGCTAACTATGCAGTGTTTTTGACAGTTGCAGAAGCGTAATAAAATGTGTCATGTTTAAATTGCAAAAACAAATAATCGATAGGTTATATTTAATTATCGTGAATGATTCACATATGTTCATATATGCATAAAATTCCATCACACAGGAAAACTAATTAATTATTAAGTGTCTATTGGCGCTTTACCGCAGAGTCGGGTATAGTAACATCAGACCGGGTGGTACAATTATGCTTGATAATGTACATGATAACAAGTTCAAGTATGTGAACAGGATCAAAAGAAAATGAATCACATTTTCCCTTAATTTCATTTAGCATAGGAAAACAATTAGTCACTCGTAGGTCGATAAATACAAACTACATTCATGTTCAAGGCGTGGTACATAATGTTCGCATTATTATTGCAACGAACACAATGACATACCGCGCGTTAATATATTTACCATTCTATAGAACTACTTTATAACCCTTCTTCGCCAAATTATTGAACTCATAATTAGGATATCATAGTTATAAGTTGGATACCACTGATCCGCCATTGACAGTTATCTTTTTATTAAATGAACAAATATACACTTATTTGAATTAAAAGCTAAGTTTTGAGAAAAATAAAACTGTATACATGGACTTTTTCGCCGCAGTTTAAATTTCGCCTTTTTCGCCCCCGTCTATGAGAGCGAACTTATCATTACAGAAAAAATTATACAAGAAAACATTAAACACAGGTGTCAAATGTGAAGGGCAAATTGACATGGGGCGAATATGGATGTATAGGCGAAGTGCGAAAGTTTCACAGGGTTTAATTTTTCCTGTAGACAGCATTTTTTGTATTTCTTTTTTATTTAAATATTCATAAAAATGATAAAAATGTATTTAATAGCTTTCAGTTTGGATTCATACGAACGAGACTCAATGGCTATGAAATCTACCTACAACAAACAATAATACTATCTAAATCACAATCCCTACCGGTGTACTCGTTACCGCAAGAATTGTCTCGTGGATATCTTCACCAATACATGAATTTGCAATTGGGAACATGCTGATTTTGATATTAACTCTTGTATTAATATTCGCAGAAGCTTCGAAGAGTTTTCATGTGAATCAACGTTAAAATATATTGATTTCCAGTTTATTTTACCTTGTAATTACTATGACTACATCATAATCAGAAATCAAAATCATTATGCTATCCTCAATTAGATCCATCAGTTTGGAAATATGCTATATCACAGTTTACTTTCTACACACAAAAAATGTACACATTAAACGTGTCGCAAGACCGACTTGTCCTTTTTTCAAGCTATGCGTTATTATTGGCATTCTAAGTTCTCTTAATATAACTTATACTAAGATCTGATATAGCGCGACCTTTGGAACCATTATTACTTTAACTTTGATTAAGTTTGAGAATACACGCAACTAATGGTTCTAGTAGTTAAATATATCAGGGTATTATAAAAACCGCTTTCATGTAAATCTCAAGTCTGTCAGCAATTAGATTCATCAGTTTGGAAATATGCTATATCAAAGTTTACTTTCTACACAAAAAGAATGTACGCATTAAACGTGTCGTAACGTTTCAAGACCGACTGGTCCCTTTGGCAAGCTATGCGTTAGTATTAGCATGCTCTGTTCTCTTACTACAACTTATACTAAGATCTGATATGTAAATCTCAAGTCTGTCAGCATATATAATACTATCTAAATGTCGTTAGCTGTTGCGAGGACATTAAACTCAAACAAACAGTCGACATCTGCTGTTTTGCTCGATAAGGTCATGAACTTACATGTTGTGAGCGAAGGAAACATGCCATATACACTAATTATCGATATAGTGTTGTCAATGTTTGGTCACACATGGGATGGTCTAATGTTTGTATGTTATAGGGTTTGAATCCTATTAACATCTAAGGTTATTTAAAGTTCATGTATTTAATAAATGTCTGCAGGTGTGCTGGAGACGGTATGTTGGTGTATTGCTTCCTTGTGATAGCGCAAATCTGCTGTCGCCTTTATAGCGCTTGGGTGAACTAGTTGTGGCGATACCCCAAATACTGAACGTTTAGCAGGGAATGGCAACTTCCATTTTTAGAACATTTGTTACTCCAGCAATGTTTGATGTTTTTTAATACGGCGAGAAATTTAGGCAGGTGCCGTGTTACTTTGGTTTGATTTTATATTGTTTAACTTCCTATCAACAGCTGAGGTCATTTAAGGACGTGCCTCCATGTGTGTAGTGTATGCGTGATTGTGTGTGTGTATGCAGGAGACAGGGTATGTTGGTGTGCTTGCCTCCTTGTGAGAGCGCGGATCTGATGCCGACTTTATAGTGCTATATCACTGAAATGCCATGCCGAAGGCACCCAGCACAGCATTCCGCCAAGTCACATTATACTGACAACGGAGGAACCAGTTGTTGCCAATGCTGAACGTTAAGAAGGGAATAACAACTACCATGTTGAGGGCTTTGGTATGTTCCGGCCTGGGGACAAAACCCATTGCCTTCCTCACCTGGGCGAACGCTCAACATAAAACAAAAAAGTGATGTGTTTACCAAGCAATGCACAAGCAAGGAAATAAAAGGAAGTTAGAATTAAACATAAATGTAAAGATCCCAAATATTGTAATGGGTGCAGCAAGTATATTTTGGTTGCTTTTTGGGGCGCAAAAGCAAATCCACAATTCTGCAGGGGGTTCATGCATTAGTCGCCTCTTACAATACATGCAGTGGGTAACAGCAGGTGTTTCCCTTTCTCGATCCCCGACCTACAGGGGTGGCGCCGTGTTACCTTTCCGTGGGTGATTTTAAGCATCGTCAACGAAGTGCTAGATCGACATAGACGTGTACTTGGTGTTTTATATTCGTAATATCCTATATTTTTGTGTCTGTATAATATTTATGAGATATAATTATATTACTCGAATCTGAGGATACATCGTTGTCTTGAAGTTTTGAACCACTTAAGTGAAGCTTCGTGCCAAATTTGTTGTTAGGAGTAGCCATCGGTATGTCTCGGCCTGGGGATAGAACCCGTCGCGGTCCTCACTTTGGCGAACGTTCAACACCCAGGCCAGACCGAGGAGTTGCCAAGCAAGGGAGTAGGAACAAACTGAAGATAAAGTAAAACAATCGAAAAATGTACATTGGGTGCAGCAGATTTGTGTTGGTGGCTTTTGTGGGCATGACAGTAAATACTGCAGGTGTTTTCACATTCGATACCTATTACAACATGCAGTGAGTGATATCAGGTGTATTGTTTGTCTATTAGGACAAACCTTTGTACATGTGTTTACCTCTTGGAATGTTTTGTATTTAACAGTAATCGAATCTGAATTCAGCATTTAACATTTAGATAGTTTTGTTACTTTTATATTTTCTGTATATGCAACCATAATTGCGGATCCGAGACAGGAGTACACTGGTGTTTTCCCCCAGCATGTTATCGTAAAAGATATGCTGTTTGCCGTCCACTAAAAGGGCCTTGAAGAGATTGCTGACCAAGTTGAAATATTAAGGACATTATTCAGGTCTGTCTTATCTGACCTATTATTCCCTTTTGGCGATTACTCTAAAGGCTCCCTATCGACATAACCTAGCAGATTTGAGGAGGTAAACCCTTTTTAAATGCAAATGATGACAGCAACTAAGGCTTGGTATTTGTTGTTAATATAAGTAAAATATTTTCTATATATACATGTAAGAGTGATTTAGTGCACTGATGAAAACAAGAGCAGAAACGGAGGAAATAATAATCTGGTCCAGGAGACAACAATAACCGAGGATACATAGGAGAACACCTGATGAACTCGGCCAAAAGGCGAAGCCAGTAACACTGGAATGATAAACCTTACCTGTTACACTGGAATGATAAACCTTCCCTGTTACACTGGAATGATAAACTTTACCTGTTACACTGGAATGATAAACCTTACCAGTTACACTGGAATGATAAACCTTACCAGGTACACTGGAATGATAAACCTCACCTGTTACACTGGAATGATAACCCTTACCTGTTACACTGGAATGATAAACCTTCCCTGTTACACTGGAATGATAAACATTACCAGTGCTACATTATATTATGTACTAGAGACACCATTCATATTAAACATTTCCTGCCCAACTAGTGCCAGCCACCCTTCGTAATAAAAGTCCTGACTTCTACACTTCGACAGAATCTTCGTGGTTCGTGAAGTTCTCTAGTTTCCTATATGTGCCTTATTGATATGACAATATGTTGGCTAGTGTTTGTAGCAGACTTGATATATGTTACTTGATATGAATTTAATTAGGCAGTGTATAGGCTATCTCCAGACAACTAAGAAAATACGTATGTGATACGGCATACTATCGTTATTGTGTTCTATTTAGTCTCCATATCATCCTGCACAAGCATTTCTCAGCCACCATGCAGAACTGTGGCCTCTACGACGGGGACATGGAAGAGAAAACCCTTGATCTACTGTCCCCATTGCAACACTTGGGATCTTTTTTGTTTCCCCTTTGTCCTCTATTTTTGATTTCTACTTAAATTCGGTTTCAGACGTTGTCTCCCTAAGAACTGACCTACTATGACTCTGAATGTTGCGATGACGTTAAGCGCCAAACAAACAAACTTTCAGAAAAATTTAACATTTGGCAGCTACAGATTAAATCGGTAAGGTGAACATGTGATTTAAAGGTTGAAAGCGGTGGAAACATGAACTTTGCACATTCCGTGAATTATGAAAATGTCATTTATATAAAAAGTATGTAATACAGTTGCTAATTAGAGATTATCACACATCGTTTCTGCAACTCATCGTGAGCATGTTGTTAAGGTCGAGAGGTCACGAGAGAAAAAGTATTCCAAAAGGTGAACTAGTTGTTGCGAATGCCCTAAATACTGAACGTTTAGAAGGGAATGGCAACTTCCATTTCAGAACATTTGTTACTCCAGCAAGTTAGGAGTAGCCTGCGGTATGTCCCGGCCTAGGGATAGAACTGAAGATAAAGTAAAACAATCGTAAAATTTACATTGGGTGTAGCAGATTTGTGTTGGGACTGCCGGTGTTTTCACATTCGATACCTATTACAACATGCGGTGAGTGATATCAGGTATATTGTTTCTCTATTAGGACAAACTGTTGTACATCGGAAATGTGTTCATCTCTTGGAATGCTTCGTATCTAAAAGTAATAGAATCTGAATTCAGCATTTAACATTTAGATAGTGTAGGTACTTTGATATTTCTGTATATGCAACCATCCTTGCGGATCCGAGAAAAGAGTACACTGGTGTTTTTCCCAGCATGTTATCGTAAAAGATATGCTGTTTGCTGTCCACTAAAAGGGCCTTGAAGAGATTGCTGACCAAGTTGAAATATTAAGGACATTATTCTGGTCTGTTCTATCTCACCTACTATTCACTTTTGGCGACTACTCTAAAGGCTCCCTATCGACATAAACTTAGCAGATTTGAGGAGGTAAACCCTTTTAAAATACACTGGAATGATAAACCTAACCTGTTACACTGGAATGATAAACCTTCCCTGTTACACTGGAATGATAAACTTTACCTGTTACACTGGAATGATAAACCTTACCAGTTACACTGGAATGATAAACCTTACCAGGTACACTGGAATGATAAACCTCACCTGTTACACTGGAATGATAACCCTTACCTGTTACACTGGAATGATAAACCTTCCCTGTTACACTGGAATGATAAACATTACCAGTGCTACATTATATTATGTACTAGAGACACCATTCATATTAAACATTTCCTGCCCAACTAGTGCCAGCCACCCTTCGTAATAAAAGTCCTGACTTCTACACTTCGACAGAATCTTCGTGGTTCGTGAAGTTCTCTAGTTTCCTATATGTGCCTTATTGATATGACAATATGTTGGCTAGTGTTTGTAGCAGACTTGATATATGTTACTTGATATGAATTTAATTAGGCAGTGTATAGGCTATCTCCAGACAACTAAGAAAATACGTATGTGATACGGCATACTATCGTTATTGTGTTCTATTTAGTCTCCATATCATCCTGCACAAGCATTTCTCAGCCACCATGCAGAACTGTGGCCTCTACGACGGGGACATGGAAGAGAAAACCCTTGATCTACTGTCCCCATTGCAACACTTGGACTCTTTTTTGTTTCCCCTTTGTCCTCTATTTTTGATTTCTACTTAAATTCGGTTTCAGGCGGTGTCTCCCTAAGAACTGACCTAATATGACTCTGAATGTTGCGATGACGTTAAGCGCCAAACAAACAAACTTTCAGAATAACATTTGGCAGCTACAGATTAAATCGGTAAGGTGAACATGTGATTTAAAGGTTGAAAGCGGAGGAAACATGAACTTTGCACATTCCGTGAATTATGAAAATGTCATTAATATAAAAAGTATTTAATACAGTTTGCACATTCCGTGAATTATGAAAATGTCATGTATATAAAAAGTATTTAATACAGTTGCTAATTAGAGATTATCACACATGGTTTCTGCAACTCATCGTGAGCATGTTGTTAAGGTCGAGAGGTAACGAGAGAAAAAGTATTCCAAATGGAACAAATTAATTCTTGGATCCTTTTTAGGTCCTTCTCAGCTTTGTTGCGATTATTCTCACATGTTATCAAACTGCAAACCCCTGATAATGAGTTCCTCACGCTATCGGTAGGTAGGATGATACTCATCCTTCCCAATATTGTGAAGGTCAACGTTCCCTCAAACATAGCGTAATCACGATGAAATGCGTTTCACTATCAGGAAGCACTGTCGTTAGGGAAGCTTTGTTGACGGCATCGCAACACTCAAAATTGCATAATTTAAATAGCTCTTTTCTTCAGCTTAGAAAAGAGCCAATGAATTGGCGTATAAGCAGTGAAAACGTCTCCAAGGATTGATATTGTTTTCAAATATGGCATCAGTCACGCTTCAGCAAGATAACTGTCCGATGACAACCATTGCTTGGTTCTAGATACACGGAGCATAGTCGGGATCATCATGTCTAATTATAAAACTAACGAAGCTGGCAAACTTAATATTCTATGGATGCACATTCTAATTTCTTTTACGCCACAGTACACAATGGTTGTTTCGTTCTGTAACATTCGACCGTGTCACTACCATAGCAGTGTGTCAATGCGCATACAAAACGTAATATTCGACCGTGTCACTACTATAGCAGTGTGTCAATGCGCATACATAACGTAACATTCGACCGTGTCACTACCATAGCAGTGTGTCAATGCGCATACAAAACGTAACATTCGACCGTGTCACTACCATAGCAGTGTGTCAATGCGCATACAAACGTAACATTCGACCGTGTCACTACCATAGCAGTGTGTCAATGCGCATACGATAACGCCCGTTAAAAATTAATAAAACTGTTCGAAGGGCTACTCACATTGCTCAATTAATTATTTAAAAGCTACGAAAAGAGGAAAAATAGTGATGTTCACCAAGTATTTTCTAAACTAAGTCATATATCGATGTAGAATCACTCGAGTTATAGTGTCCTAGCAACTACGACCACCGTAGTTACCATCGAAGTAACCTACGTCCACGTTTTTCTCTTCGCTTCAAGCATTAAAACATACCTTTTGATGGAAATATAAGAATATACCTTCATTTTGACAGCGCATACGGTAGTTTGAACGCATTTGGCAACTAACATATTCTGTGTGTAGCGCTAATGCGCACCATACATACTACTGTAAACGCCGGCAAATAAAAGTGAAACCTAATATGAATATAGGCGCCTAGGCAAACACTGCCAAATCTTTTATTTAGAAATATGTAAAACAAAATATTAATGGATGCTTGCAGTGTAGTATAAATAACAACTAAAAAACAACTAAGCGTACGTATTACAGCTTAACATTAGAAAAAGAAAGTGGGGCAGCCTTAAGGAACACTTCAGTCCATGGAAAGTTACTCATTTCTTAGTTTGGGGTTTAACTTCTTGCAACATCTATTGTCGTTTGCAGTCTACGGATGTTTTAGCAGCTCAAACATACAGTTATCTATTTATTAACGTCATATCAACTGTAATCTAAACCCAAGCTGTGCTGGTCATTGTTTCTATATTTGATTAAATTATTTGTCCATCCTGATATTTTGTTTGTTTCGGGGTTTTATGTCCTCGCAAGAATTTAAACCATGCGAAGACAGATCTTTGGGATTTCGAAAGCAAGGAAGAGAAGTACAATTTATAGATACCAAATGTTGGAATCGGTAGCGCAGATAAAATGTGGTTTCTGCAAGGTTCCGTAACCAGGAAGGTTAAAACTTTACATCAATGCCTTTTAATTTCGTTTAACATCTTATTTACTGCTTAAGTAATTTAAGGACGTGCTCTCAGGTGTGATGTGTGTTATGTATGTGCTAGAGGAGGCATCTAGGTGTGTTTGTTTCCGTGAATTCTTCTTACTAATGTGTCTCATAGTATACTACTTACTACAATGTATGCTGTTTGTATAACCTATGCACGTCTATTTGGGGTTATACGTCCTTGCAATATATATCGAGACGGTTGCCTAGGGAGACACCACCGAAATGAATACATACATACATATAGGCACGCCCACGACATATCGTTATGTCCATTCATGACGATATTAACATAATGTAAGTAAGTTATTAATTGAAGGTAATGATTTCGGTGCCTATCTAAGGAATGTGCGATAAGTATGCAAGAATGTGTTGATTTACAATACATTATGTCCGTAGCTGTACACTTCCTTTGTAATCGCGGCACATTTCCGTACATTTCAATCGTAAAATGAACACACTTATGTCATACACCAAGGACACTTATGTCACAAACCCAGTACACTTTTGTCGTAAATCCAGCACATGTTTGTCAGAAACCCCGTTAACTTCTGTCTGAAATCCAGCACATTGTCATCCGCTACACGTTCGTGGAATGATAAGCCTGCTGTGTGCCACTACATGTCGTAAAAGGCGACTTATGTGGAACGCCTTGCATAATCGGGGGTTCTCGTCTGTGTCATCTGCCAAGAAACCAAAATTGATCTGTTGCCCCCAAATTGCAATATTTTTATCTTTATATTTTCTCTCTATTCCCTGACAATTTCTTGTTTCCTGGTGCCTTGCTTAGCAACACCTGGCTTTTGTGTTGAAGGTTAAGAGGGGTAAGCAATTGGTTTTGTCCCAAGGCCGGGACATTCCAAAGTCATTAAAAGTTATTGGCGCGTATTTCTTCTAAACAGTTGGCATTAGAAAAAATGCAACAAATGGTTTACCCATTGTCATTAAAATGTGACTGGCCTTCGGCAAGGTTATTTCAGTGAGAAAGCACTATACATTTGGCATCAGATCGGCGCTATCAGCAAACCCTGCCTCTAGCAAATATGCATGCATGCATTACACACATGAAGGACTTTAAATTTTATCAAAGCAAGCAATACAAGCACATTTTCTCTTAATATCCAGTAAATTTCTGTGTTATAAACCACGTACATTTCATTAACCCTGGACGCTTTAGTTGCTGTTATACTGTTAAGTCCTGCAGGTAGGGCGTAAGAATTGTACCTGCTGCCCCCATTGCATGATCGTGAGAGGCGACTAAATTTGGGATCTTATCTTTTTTCTTCTTTCTGAACAACTTTCTTCTTCCTATTGTCTTCCTTGCCAATGCCTCACTGTTGGCCTTTAGTTGAGCATTCGCCCCTGTGAGGAAGGCTTTGGGTTCTGTCCCCTTGCCGCGACATACCAGAGTCTGTAAAAATGGTATTTTCTACTCCTGCTTAACGCTCAACATTTAAGGAGTGGGACGACTGGTTCGCCCGTTTTCAGTATAATGTGACCGTGTGGGGTGTCCTGCTTGGTGTCTTCGGCAGTATGTTTCAGTTAGGTAGCACTATAAAGTCGGCATCAGTTCCGCGCTATCACAAGGAGACAAACATATCGCAGCCTTCCAAAACACACACGCATACACTACACGCATGCATCTTGCATACAGGGAGGCCGTCCTTAAATGACCATAGCTGTTGATAGGACGTTCATCAAGCGTCTGAGGTTAACCCAGTACACTAACGTAGATGTGACATTTGGTGGATGAGGTTCTAATAAACAAGTGTCGGGGGAGGTTGTCGCGGTATTTCTCACTATTGTTATAACAGAACGCTGTGTATGTGACAATATCAACATTTTAAATACTATAAGTAATGACTTTAATTTTTCAGTGAGTAACACTTGTACTGACAGATGTTCTACTGATGAACTAGACATTGTCTCTGCGGAAAAGACGTACACGTATGGATGGATGCACGTGATATATCATCAATGCATGGGGACTGTCATTTTCAGAAAAGTCAGCATTTAGTAAATTTGCCTCATCCGTCGTTTAGTTTGATTGATATTTCACTGGGTATATGATACATGTAGTTAGATTGTGTTTGTGTCTTGCAACACCTGCGACCACTATTATTTATTTAATTAACGGACAGTGTCTCCTGAGGTAATTGTCTAAGCGTGACCGTATCTGTTGCAAGGACGAACCCCCATCACAATAAAAGTCTGTGCAACAACTTAGGTAGATGTAGATCTGTTTACTGCCGATCTTGCAACATTGCAGATTCATTAAAATGTCGATTTTGACAAAGGGCTGAAGGCTGAAGGCCCGAGGGCTGATATTGGCCGAGGGTTTATACTGAGTTTCATGCGTCTGATGTTTACATCATACTTACTATTGGATCACAGAATAATTTACAACTCTGCCTGACTTTAAAAGTAGTGAAAAATAAACCTGCAAATCGGAAAGTGTATATCTTTTTCAGAATTAAGCAAGTGAATAAATTGCATTCATGATAAACACAAGTATGTATAAACAAAAAAGACCTATTTTTGTGCAAGTATATTAGGGAAACAGAACAGTTGACGTCGATGTCGTTGTGAACCGTTTCACATCAAAGATTTGACCATAAGACTGGGTTCGTCTGTTTATTTTGGTTTGATTACGTGCGATCAAAGAACGCACATACAATGTTTTAAGTCCACTTACGTTTCAACACCTGCACGTCCCAAACAATATCATCACTATATATATACTGTTAATGACATTACCTTGCAAACGTTTAATCAAGAGATATTCTTGGTTCGGGATGCTAACGTATCAATCCTATCGGCACCGGGGTTGTAACGTGTTTATCAGGAAAATGTAAACTTAATAACCGTGATCTACTACCGCACCGATCAGTCATTTAGCGTAATATGTGCATACAAATCAAAATAGATCTTTTTAATAGTACATATCAGACCGTTATATACTTCAGCATAAAACCCCATACCCCACATGAAGCAAAATTATGTAAATGTCATAACACATACACAAGGTATACTCTAACGTCAAAGAAAGAGTAAACACAACTCAACAACTCGGCCTCAACACACAATAGCGCAAATAAACAACACAAAGGAAAAGGACAGCAAGGTATAAGTACAAAAACATCAAAACATACCACAGCATCAGCATACGTTTACCATAACAGGCGAATTATTTGGAGTCACGGCCTTTATTTGACTTCGACTATTGCATTGCTATCAGCAACAGAAAAGTGTAATAGTCTCACTACCATGTTACAGGAGGCACGGTAGTCTAGTGGTAGGACGCCGGGCTCGTGACCGAAGGTTGCAGGTTCGAGTCACGTCACGGCACTGTGTTGTATATTTGAACAAGATACTTTACTCCGCTAGTGTTAGCCTACTTATATGTAAATGAGTACGTGGTTGGACAGTGCTAGAATTGATGAATGCTAGCTCTGAGCGCAGAAATGGAAGGGAATACTGCATGCTCCCTAGCGAGTTGAGCAAGATATTGGAAGGTTGCAAAGGCCCTATGACCACGTCCTTAAATTACCTCATATATGTTAACCACGGATAATAATTTGTGAACCGCTTTTAGACGGCCTACGAACTAGATTGTGATAAAGCGGTATATAAGAACCTGGAAGTATTATTATTATTAATATTAATGAACGCTGTCCACGGAGACGTGATAAACGATAATGGTTCATTACCACCCACTCCTCACACCCGCCCCCTACAATGCTCCAAACTTTAGCAATCAGTAACTCATAAGAATTCCCTGGTGATGTCGTACAATTTAATAACAAATAACGTTGCTTCTCAATAACCGGTATTGATGTGTATAACGCGTAGTGCCAAATAAGGTTATGTTTTGGCAACAAAGACTAAACGTTGACAAACGCCACGCGTGTCTATGAGTTACTGTAAAAGGAGGTACCAGAATGTCTACTTTTTTTCTGACTACAGCAAAGTATTGGATCATAAACATTTGTTTTGTGTGATACTATACATATGATATTTGTACGCAGTAAAACTGAAGGATTAGGCGATAGGAATCAGAACGTAAAGATAGAAAATATAAAAACCTAAGTGTTGTAATAGGTGCTGCAGATTTTTTTCTCACTTTTTTTATTACACTAAGACGTACTATAACATTGGTGCTGTATATTTGTTTTAGCCACCTCCAAGTAGAGGGCACAAACGCCAGTCGAGGGGTTCCAGTAAAAGTTGCTTGTTTCAGCAGGAAGCTAGAAACAGCAGGTATATTCGGTTCTCAATTCCCGACCTACTGGGGTGCGGTATTATTAGAGTTGTTTATAACATGTCCTTGGATATTTAAACAATTGAAACTAAATTTCAGATTAAATAAAAACTTATGCAGAAACTGTATTTGATGTCGGTACTAATTTTACACACGTTTAACTCTTTTATAGCGAAATGTTCTATATAGACATGAGATTGCCGGAGTCTGAAGTCGACATCAGATCCATGCTATCTAAATGTTTGGTTTTATATTGTTTAACGTCTAATTTACATATGAGGTCATTTAAGGACGTGCTATCGCAATTAGGCAAAAACAGATATATTCCACCTCCGGCACTCATACAAACATGCACGGATATATTACACACGGCACTCATACAAACATGCACGGATATATTACACACGGCACTCATACAAACATGCACGGATTTATTACACACATCCTAAATGCTCTAAGCTGTCAATACGCGTTAAACAAAAATAAAACCGATCCGACACTTTGATCTGACTTTCGAGTACGATACCTGAAGTTTAAATTAAACAAATAACTGAGACATATATGTTATGTACAACATTTAATTATATATATAATCAACAGGCTACATAGTACATCATCATACAAACATAATCAATATATATTTAAATCACACAACTTATTAATCAACAAGTAATTGGCGTATGGGGCGAACTCAGCTTATATGTACACAAATCATTAATTTGTGGATTTCTTGTGATACTATTCTTAATCGGTTTGGGCAGATTGGTTTTTGTAGCCGTGTGGACGTAGTCCCACGTTAACTACAAAATATGCAGGCTATTGTGTGGCTGTGCGCTAATAGTGGCTACAGACTGTGCGCTAATAGTGGCTACAGATGACCACGTGCTGCAATGTACGGCGGCAGTGTTGTTGTATGTGTATAGTATTACAGCCCTTATGCTGTTATGTATACTCCATCACTGCGTTCGCGTGCAAGCACATATTGGTAGTTCTGAGCGACTTGTTGCTGCAGATTGCTACTATATATGCGTTGCAAAGCCCAAGCCGGTCGAGCAATAGTATCTTAGCTTACGTATATTATAAGTTATAAGATTAGGACTTTGCTACCCTTCCACTAATAGGGAATACGAGTCTTTGCTACGTAACCAGCTAGAGGATGGGTAGGTATAAGACCATAAAATTTAGTTATAAATTACAATGTTTTTTGGGGAAATTTTGTTTAAATGAGGAATAAATTGATTTAATAATTATACCGAATAAAAATGGGCCAAACTGGGATATATTATGGTAATGATATAGCTGAGTGCCCCAAAAAGTTGATATATTTTCTTGTGAATTATTTTCTTCAATAGTTAAGGTATTTTTCTGTGCTATGTATATTCGTTGTCGCTGTTTCTGTTAAATCTATATATTTTTTATTATATATATACATCTATACTAACGTGCTTTCGTAGCGTATAAGATACATACACGCATCATGCACACATCTGACCTCGATCTGGTAAAAGACTAAGTTAAGTGTTAATTGAATGGTTATCAGGGTCCACATAACTATGCACTAATGTATGTAGTACGTCAGTGTCTCTAAGTATCGGTGGTAAGCGCTCTCTGAGCGTCTCTAATGCACAATGTTGGAGTACGAATGTATCTACAATATGTATCCGATGACCACCTTCCTAGTATTTTAATTAGGTGATCTTGCACGTGGGCTGCTGAAGCACTTGTCGCGGCCCCAATGCGGAAACTGTGTCCATTGTACTCGTTTGAATTAATGCCTAAACATTCTAGCACATGTTTAAATTTTGCGATAAATACGTTCCTAGTCAAGACTTTGTCATTCTCGTCCACGAACAGGGGGTCATCTTGTGACGGGTTTTGTTGCTGTCTAGCTTCCACATATTTACAACATGCGACGTATGGGCATATGGAGTTCTCGGTCTTGAACAATTTTAAAGTGATTCCTTCCCTGAAGGGATCCGTCTTGGATGTCTTTAGACGGAGTAGCACATATTCGTCCGCTATGACTAGATCTTTGACACAGAGATTGATAGTGCGGTCAAAGTTCGATTTGACGGTAAACTCCCCGCACCTCAAGAAACCGAAAAAGGCTACTATACACACGGTTTCTAACATGAGGTTACCAAACGAGATGGCATTTGAACGTAAATACCCACATATTGCTTTGAGAATATCAAATGTAACTGGATGTCGTGGTTTCGTTACCTTAATGTTGGATCGTTTCACACCCCCTAGAATGGCTTGCATTCTATTCAATTGGGTACTATTAGGGTATGTTATGTTGTTCTTCATGCACATGAATCTGATTCCACACACGTATAACTTAATTGTTGTATAGGTTAGATGAATACTATGGCAGTAAGCTACGAATTGTATCAGCAGGTCCTCTGTAACACACATTCCTGCTAAGTTGACACTGTTGATGAGGCCGGCCATTAGTAGAAATTGAACGAATGTATTATAACCTGTGTGGTAAGTTTTTAAGGTACTTGGGGCTAATGCCGCCTCCCACAGGTCTTCTACTACTTTCCCTACCTCCAGAATACCTCCGATGGATGTGGGACCTGGCATGGAAGGCGGTTTGCCTCCGGGGCTAGTTCTCGGAATCGGCGAATCTGCAAACGAGATAGAGAATCTGCGATGAGGTTAATTTTTCCTGGGACGTGCCGAGACATGACCACAAACATATTCATAGCAGCACACATAGTAAGACGTCTCATTTAAGGCATGATGTGGGGAGCTTTAGAGCGTCCTTTATGTAAAATAGACACAGTAGCGGTGTTGTCACACATAAACATGATCCTCAATCCCTTCCACGAATGACCCCATATCATGGCAGCCACTACGATAGGGTACAGTTCCTTAAACGCTATTGATAGTTCTTCCTCGCTATTCGCGTGTTCTTGCATAGATGATGGCCATGCTTCTGAAAACCATTCACCTTGCATGTATCCACCGTAACCTAGCGTGCCCGACGCGTCAGTGAATAGTTGTATGTCGTCAGTTGATGTGATTTGGCGATCGTAGAATATGGCTGCACCGTTCCACTGAGCCAAGAATGTCAACCACATTCGTATGTCTTCCCTACATTCCTGATTTAGCTTGACATGGTAGTGTAATGGTTTGACGGTAGTTGACAGCTTGATAATGTGAGAAATAAAACTCTTGCATGGGATGATTACCTTGTTAGCGAAATTAAGATGCCCTAGCAGCTGTAATAGTTCTCGTTTGGTGCACGACTGTCGGCTTTGGAATGATTGTAGCATCTCGGTATCGCGTTTTAATTTGTCATCGGGTAGTCTGGCTTCCATAGAATGGGAGTCTAAGATGATACCCAAGTACTCGATAACAGTCTCGGGTCCACAGGTTTTGTGGAGGGCCATGGGAATGTTAAGACGGTTAAATATCAGATATAATAACGTCATGTTTCTCTCGCCACATTTCCCCGGCTCTTCAAATGTTATAAAATCGTCCAAGAGATGCAAGATGTGAGCTATACCGTAATTGTGTTGTGCGATCCAGCATATGGCTTGCGACAGATTGTCGAAGATTTTTGGGCTAGACCTGCACCCGAAAGCCAACCTTGTATAATAATAGTAATTACCTTTCCAACAGATACCGAACAGATGCCATT
>JAUMHH010155823.1:0-18429 GCA_032359455.1 Chlamys rubida | reverse complement strand
TTTAGTATTGTTTAACGTCCTATCAACAGCTATGGTCATTTAAGGAAGGCCTCCCCTGTGTGCAAGATGCATGCGTGTAGTGTATGCGTGAGTGTTCCGGGAGGCTGCGGTATGTTCGAGTTTGTCTCCGTGTGATAGCGCTGGACTGATACCGACTTTATAGTGCTACCTCACTGAAACATACTGCCGAAGACACCCAGCAGGACACTCCACCCGGTCATAATGCTGCCATATGTTTTGCTATCTAATTCTATATACAGTACCTGGCAGTGGACCATTAAGCAGGTATGACACAGCGCAATTCTACTAAATTCACCGACGTATATGGAATAACAATATGCTTAAAATTTCCTTAAAATAGAGTAAAATGACAACACTTGATCTAAGAGCCATGTACGGTCTTTAAGACATCTACATCTGTTACAAAACAAACGTGTTCTTTACTTAATTGACTTTTTTGTTTTTGTTTTGTAAATATGCAGAAAAATAGGACGTTTCACTTTAACTTAATTAAGTGTCGACTGGTAGCTCCGGGTTTTAGGTAGTTGTCTTTCTGAAGCATCCTGTAACGTTATTGGGTTTCAGGTTTTAATGTGTTGACAGAAAACCATCTTTGGAAACCAATATAACAGAAGTTTGAGCCAATACGAAATAAAATTCCCTTCAACATGTTTGGCAAATGAACCCAAAAATACATTTAGGCACGCATAAGGCTTTCATTCTATTACAACAGAGCCATTTATATCAATTGAGAAGATTTGGTTGTGTTGGAGAGAAATTTTGAGGCGTTCGGGTTTTTTTCAGAATTCATTAGATGTTGGGACTGCCACAGAGCTAACACTGATTAATGCGTGGAGGTCGACACTCACGTTTACTCGGTACGATTTGTACTTTCAGACCTTGTTACATACCGATTTCAGGAAAAACGTTTAGAATCTGTTCCCGAATCAATTTTCTTTGTGTTCGCAAGACAGGAACACGATGAGATTTAAGTCTGACAAGAATTTGGTAAGCAATCCCACCAGATGAACCCCTTCAAACGGGCAAAAACTAATACCGGTCTAAAATTAACTCACTATGCACTTGTGAGTTACTAGCATAGTGAAGACAACTACTTTGCGGATATCGATCATCCGAGCTCGGTAACCAGGTGTACAAGCTCATGTGAAAATAACTTCTGTAAACCTCTGCGTGAACGGATCATGTACCGTCAGAAATAGCCTTAACGTCATGGCTATATATATAACTGGTCACTACAGTTGATCAAACAGATGTCTAGTGCTGATACTTCAGAATGTCTTGATTATTTCATGTAGTCGTAGATAAGAACTCTCATCAGTTGGTTTCACAAAACAGTGATATTAATATATATATTGTAAGATGAAAACAAAATATTCTTCAATAACTAGAAATGAGAGGTCAGGAAGCATATACTTCAAAATAAGCAAATAGAATGTAAACAAATAAGTTGCAAATACCAAAGTGTAAAGAAAACCATAACTGGAACTCCAAATTCATGAAGTTGTGTCAAAATACTAACAAAGAAGCGATCTAAAAATAGTTCAAGGTGAATAAGAAAATTTGTTTCAGACGAGTAAGCATTTTCGGCCCCATCAACGACATCCGCCATGTGAATCTAGGTCGAAGCCAGGTAATGTCACGTCCTCGTATCGAGAACTGGAGTAGTGACAGTAAAATAAACGCACTAATGATAAAATGTATTAACCAAAAACATCGACCTTCATATCATGGCCCATATTCTTCAACAACCTCCATAACAATAAGTTATTCTAATAGTAGTATTTCATGTAAAACGTGACAGATATATTCTAGTTACAATGTTACTGCCAACTTCGGGAACTGATTGACCATTAGCAGAGAAAACCTCTTTAGGACATAAATAGGTATCCTAAAAAAAGGACGAAGGAAGCATCTATCTGAAACGATAAGTAAGACGATACAGAATGCACATTACTGTACTATCACACAAAGAAACAACATATATCCCAATGAATTCTTTACGGCAAGCAGAAATCTTGCCCCTATTATTCATGACCTCCACAACAATAAGTAATTCCTATAGTAGTATTACATGTAAAACGGGACAGATAAAGTATAGCTACAAGGATACTGTCAACTTCGAGGACTGATTGACCATTAGCAGAGAAAACCACTTTGCGGCATAAATTGGTAACATGAAAAAAAATGCAGGAAGGAAGCATCTATATGAAACGATAAGTCAGACAATAAAGAAAGCACATAACTATACCATGTGGCTATGTGGTCCATTTAGGACCCAACAGTGGTACCTAGGGTAGAAACAATGTAGAAGTACAGCAAAAGGGGTAAGTGCCTGAACACCCCGTTATAACGTCACACTTGGCTCCATCAATGAATATACAAGGTTTTGTTCAGTTTGTTTAATGTCCTATCAACAGTTAAAGTTGATTAACTTTAAGGACGTGCCTCAATGTGTGTTTTGTATGCGTGCTTGCATGTGTGCTGGAGGCAGGTTATGTTAGTGTATTTGCCTCCTTGTGAAAGAGCGGATCTGATGCCATGATATGTCCCTTCAAATCCGGGAATAATCATGAGTAACACTGGAAATTTATAGCAGGTGTAAGATCATGATGTTTACAGTTGGGGTTTTTTCAGAGTACATCAAGGACACTTAGGTAAAAAAAATATCAATAAGGCACATCTATCTAAAACAAATCCCGAGTATTAAGAATATGCTCGAGCGAATCAACTGTGACATGGAAACTACATAAGCATGGAAGGCTAGAATGTTACTGCTGAGGAAAAGTGAATTAACTATCATACAGTTAATTGCATCACATATGACACAGAAGTGTCTAGTGAGGTAGCTTTTATTGCTATACTGTAGGCAAACAGTAGATAATGAAGTAACCATTATTATCACAATGTCGGTAACATTCAAACCCCAACGAACATCCATAGCTCCAAAGTCATTTGGAAGTCATAAAGGTGAAATGCATAACGTTCAGACAACAAACTCTCATCTGTAATAAAATAAATTAGGAGAAGAGAAATGTGTTGACAGAGATAATGATAATGACGTGTTCTACATTTGAAATGATATATTGCAATCATGCAATAACATTTTACAATTGTCAGCGCAACAAAATAACAGAATCAAGGTAATATTTCATTCTCCTTGACATTTTTGGACTAAATTATCGGAGGTTAAAACCACGATATTAAGATGAAGCCTTCAATGGAAGGTTGAGACCAATGTGTCTAAGATTAATTTTACATTTAATTTTTTGTATAAATATTGGTTATAAATGAAAGTGTCAGAGACGCCAATTTAACAGGCTTTCGATATATCGATTTTTCTTTCAAGTTGTATCGATGCTAAATGACGTCTTTGATAACTTAACACTTAATTAAAATTGCCAAACATAGCATTCTAAATATTTGATAACTGGTAACCACATGTGCGTGTTACGTTTTACGGTCATCCTTCACGATACAAGGTGGTAGACTCAGCTGGGGGATGTTTTTCCTCCCCGAGGTTGGCTGTAACCTTCACGATTATATGATAGTGGTATGGTTCATAATGTACACACTTTACAGATGTTTTATTTTGAATTTAACCAGTACTCAGGTACTCAAAAATTACAATAATACAGATAGATCTCTACAGCATTACAATATCGTGGACACGTCGAGGGAGCACGGCTGCATAACAAATATTCCAGACTCAACGAGGTAACGCGGTACAGAACCAGAGGGAGCACGTCAGGCGGTGAAACAGATACAGCGACCTAAGGTAGTGTTGGCATTCAAAAGCCGGGCTTGATGCACTTCCGTATACCTAGACATATTATATTGTAACATCATATACAATTTTGTTTGACATTCAACCTTTGATTTTCGTTTCTGGTATAAGATCAATACTAAACTTCACATCCAGTCAAAACACTGCAAAATTATCAAAAGTTTGGATAGAGTGTGTCTCATGTTACGTTACCAAAGGCTGTTGCGCATGCACAGTAAATCTGTAGTGATTCGGAAGACACGATGGCTATCTGTGACGTGTAAATCACGTATAATGGTGATGTTCGGATTCCATCGCCATATATTGTTTAAGTCAACGATTCCCCCCGGTAGCGTTATCAATCACCACATACTATCTGGAGAACCATTCTCGTTTGAATCTGAAATGACGTAAATTCTTCCCTCATCATCAAGAAGGGGAAATTACTTTATGTGACCACGCGATCAACTACACTTTACCGTTTGGGTAATTTTGTATATTGGAAAAACTACACATTGTTAATAATAAATTGAGGCGGGCTTTTTACAGTGCTAATTCTAGCACCGTATACAATGATTCATGTAAGAGATAGTTGTAACGTACGAATGTAATATCGCGTAAAGTGTCGGGTACAGTGCCAGGGCATGAACAGGGTCGGGCCAGACATCACAGTAAGATATATAAACTACATGAAACAGACATCAGTCAATGTCAGTTACGTGCCATTCAGCAGTTGTTCAGATTGCATTGTGGGATGGGAGAGGTGTGGAAGATGATATCTTAAACAAGAGCGTTACCATCAGTAGCAGTTCATTGACTGCTTTTGTCTGAAAATTATTTTCTGTAACAGAGAAACAATAAAATGAGATACATGTATACTACTGCTGGGCCCGCCACAGTTGTGTACAGCTGCGATCGTAACATATGTCATAAGGTGTTGATGGAAACATCCATGTGTGCAATTAAGATCATTTTAAATGATGAAAATGTTATGCATCAGTAATAGACATTAAATGAATAATGTAGGAGACAATAGAATATAAATGTGTCTAGTAATTTGAACGGCGATATAAATGTGGCAATTCGACATTATCAAAAATAACAGGTCTGCTAAAGACAATGCATTAAAACGGGAATTTTGAAACTACTCCTGCTGATTTATTTGAGCAAGCTTTTGTACCAAAACGGAAATTCTTGTCAAGTTCCAGCGAAAAAAGTATGAATGACATTAATATATTTTATCATATTCTCAATTATTTATGCCGATATTTTGCAAAAAAAATCTCCTTTGATATCAAGGGAAACTGACCGAGTTCAAGTCGCTAAAGTCGTTAGACCAATTACTGTTTCAATGTTTTAACGCGTCAAACCGGTAAAAAGGGTAACGCACGTGAATAATATACATCGTACAATGTATCTATTTTTTATTTTGTATATACTTTAAACGGTATTTTAGTGATGATCAGTAAGATATAAAAGTATTACACGTGCTGACGATGTTACGGTGAAGTAGCACGTGTCGTCGTATGTGTCATGGTTTATTCCTCTGGTTTATAATCCATCCAAGGTACGGGTTGTATTTAATTGTTAATATAGTGTATGTTGTTCCCACCATCTTAAAGCACTTGATATAATGATACCTGGTATTTCGTGCTTTTGATGTTTGGTAAACGTAGCGAACTCCATATGGCTTCTAATATCCTAGAGACGGGCGTGAGTGCTATTGTCATTGTTAAGAGCAAAATTGAACAAAATGTCTTTTATCATTATACTTGACATTTAAAACAAAATTCTGTTTTACTGCAGCTTTTAAACGTGTTGCAGAGATGTTTTATGAAATCTAATTCCTATAATGGTAGAACAAAAAACCTCCCAAGGCCGTTAACTTGATAAAACCCAGTAAACAGGCTAACGGAGACAAGTCTGTATAACGAATGTTTGATCTGCTCCAGGCCTGGGATTAATGTGTGAAAGAGCACTGGGATGGCGACAAACTAGCTCCTCGACAGGATCCGGCAGCTGTTTTCAAGACTGGTGCAACTTAATCTATGCCACACAACACATCTTTGTGTCTTTTGTACACGTTGTTATTCCATTAAAACTAACAATTTGTAGGATTACTTGGTCGGGTTTGTTTCACCGCTATGTTTTCTCCGCCTCGAAGACATCATTAAAATAGAGCGAAGACATCACAAAAATGGCAGAAAAGCCGGAAAATAAGGGTCGGTGATATTCATTCTTGTTAACAGCGTCTATGCAATTCTTTCCTGTTCTAACTTTATCACCTATAAGCTTTACAAAGGAGATAACAACTGTATTACAACGGAAACGCATGTATAAATGGAGACAAAAAAACTTCTTTTAATCTATTTTGTATGTATTAATATATATATATGTATGAATTATTCATCTTGACATAAGATTTACTTGTTTTTACGGTTAAAAATATGAGACATTGTTTTTTTCTAATCTTAACTTTCTTCTTTAATATGATAGCATTGCAAAAATATAGCATGCAAGCTTGATACACTGACTTCGAACAGATGGACGCTTGTGTTTGTGATGACATTTTACAACCTAGAACAGGTAAATATGTTTAGAAGTTTATCTATCAGTTGGTAAATTACACTAGACATTTGATGTATTTGTTTGTTTGTGAGCTTGTTTGTTTGTGTTTTACGTCCTATTAACAGCTATGGTCATTTAAGGACGTGCCAGGTTTTGATGGTGGAGGAAACCCGGAGGTCCCGGAGAAAAAACACCGACCAACTGTCAGTACCTGGCGACTGCCCCACGTAGGTCTCGAACCCGATGCAAGGTAGTATATTTATTTCAAAGTTTTAGTTAGTCGATTTATTAAGACAAACAAACCGTGTTTGATATGTTACCGGGAACAAATATTTTATCAAATTATTGACCAACATTATTTCATAATTATTCTCAACGTTTTCAGACTCTGGTAAGTAATCACTTGTCCCATATATCTTTTTTAACTTGATGCATAAATTGAGGTTCCCCAAAGAGGGATAGCATGTTATCATGTTTACTTACTGACATTAATCAATTTTCATATCGTAAACAGACAGGAAGATCGTCGAATGTCTGTTTATGATTTTAAAGTAAGTACTCAAGCGAAAGATAAACTTCATAAGCAACAAGCATTAATTTGAGAGTATGTAATTATCATAACAATAACAATAATAATTGTATTTCCTAACAAACAGGTGAACCGTCCACATTTACGATGTGTGGAAGCGTTTGATAGGACGTCGTAAGTACATGCCTCCTGTGAATTTTGATTTAACAATTAAATTACAATGAAAGAGATCAAGTTTAACCAATGCAAAAGACTCCGGTGTTTTATACCACATGTGTTATAACGCAAACATATCTATCACTGCCATTTGTCTTTATTACACTGGGTGGGAGTTACGAAACACGTGCGCGTTATTTAAGGTATTAACATGTGTACAATGGTGCCTTGGTGATCTAATCACAAACTCTTACTGAAACGTCACTTTGAGAATTCAGATTAAAATGCTGATTCATTAAATCACTCCGCATTTTTGATTGTTCACATGACCAACCAATCATTGTCCACTTTGATTTACACATTGACCAATCAATCTCTGTATTCTTTTCATTGATGAATTGATCACCAGGTCACGTGATAAAAGTTTTAAGAGATCTTGCAAATTGTTTGTTCAAAGCTGCAAACATGGATGTAGCATTGCAAATATTAAAATCAAAAGGCGGTTTTACATCAGAAGATTTCACGTTTCCGAATACTTTTTGCCTTTTGGTCTACCCAATTTTTTTTTATTTTTTTTCATTTTAAAACAACATAGCAAACGTTTGAAGTGCGATTTTCTATAGAAAATGTGGCCCAACCTTCCAAATGAATAGGTGATTGGGAATCCTTTTAGCAGTCGAACATCACCAGTAACCTATAAGACGGACACCCCTAGTACTCTGTCAGACTGGCAACGCTGGTCACCTACTGGTTAGCAGCGTCTGTCAAGTGGCCACCACCATTAATTCATAGGGCGGTGTCAGGTAGAAACAGACAGAAACATGTAAGGCATGCACCGGCAGCAACTCTTTTTGTAAATAAAAATGTCCGTCTGAACTTCCAAGGTGGTTGATGAAGTTGAGTTCAAAACAAAGGTTAACATGCTAAACTGTGTATTTAATCTTACTTTCGGGTGTATTTTGAGTGTATTTTGACAAACTGAAATATTAGTCTTTGGCATGTAACACACATTAGAAAGCTTTCCTGTAAATGCTGCTACAACCGGAGGTGTCAACGAGTATATGTCACCGACACTGTAAACCAGGAAAACTATTCGTTCTGCCGACCTGCTAGAACAGTTGGTGGTATAAATGTGCGTCAGAGGCCACACTGAAAAACGTTAGATACATGTATGTGCAAATGATGACTTACTGCGTAAATTATATGGTTCAAAAATAGAAATAAGCTCCGTTAGATATGTCAAGGTTGAGTGCTAATTGTAATTCTTCGCAAATTACATTAAACAATGTTTTGAAAATGTTTCAGTCTAATGGCTTTTCAAGCTATTAGGCGGGAACGATTGTTTTTAATTGAAAGTAAGGATTGTTCCTTATAATATGTAGTTCTCTAAATGTTTATTCTAATGGCTATACAGCTTTTAACTCATTCACCCCTGAAGACGCATTTGAACTCTTCCAATTCAAAGGTTGGAATAGTTCATCATACAATTTCAGGGGTGAATGAGTTAAGAAGAATGTTTTATAGTGTGGGGAAAATTTGATTGCAAGTCATGACTATACCTTGTGTTTCTGCATTGCTAATCTGCCATGCAGAAATACCCAGTGCAGCAACAACAAGTCGCATATTGATGTTATCTACTCTGAGGATATCAGAGGACGTTCTCGTCTGTCTTCAGAACGTTGTCCATAAACTGGTTTTAGTGTATACAATTAAAATTAAACTTTAATGAAACGAAATACAGAAATACGAAGGTGCATGATGTTCATTTGCACTTGATGACCTTTTGATAGTAGTACAATTACACTGCTGCATAGCCTTATCATCTCTCCATCGTACACCCGTGATCAGCCGGGAGTGTTTCCTATAAATATTACATAGTAAGGCCTTTAGGGTTGATTGAAAACGGTCAGCGATCAGAGCAGAAAATGATCGATTATTGATTAAATAAGCTGAATACGACGTCTCGAACACGGTAACTACCTGGCTAAGTGGTGAGGGTTTCAAAGGAACGTTCTCCAGTGGATTGCATTTAAAATGGTACATCTTTTGCATTGACATGCCCATGAGAACATTGATCTTATCATCTGGCAATAAACTGGAAGCTGTTTGCGTTTGATAGAAGGAGCTAGCAGTCTGGCGTCTGAGATGACTTGAGTATTGTATTTTTGTAACAATGAAACAATTTGACATAGTTAACGCTGTATAATTTGCTAGTTTGGTCAACATTTCTGTAGTGTGAATTGGCTTAGGGGATGGGACAACTAAGACGGATTTTTTCCCTTTCGTTTTCTGTTTTAAGTATCACATCTCTCTTATGATATATCCCTCCCGGCACACTTGTTACACCTTTAGTGCACTCCAATATTAAGTGACATTGTTATCTTCCTTCTTACAAAACACAATATCACTAATTGTGTTCGGAAACCAAACCCATGTCAGACAAATGAAATAACTGTAACATTTGTAATCGAGTTCATAATGGAACATATATCGGGAGAACATTGGTCTGGATTGATTTTGCATTAATGTTCATGCATTACACTTGTACGAGAGCGATGTACGAGATTTTTGTTCGTTACTATGTGTATATCTATAAGCGGAAGTGTGTTGTTAAATTTGATGACTGTTTGTAAAAGTGAACTGCCATCCTTGTGTTTTTCAAATCACCATTTCAAACAAACTTATCGCTATATATAACAAATGTTTACTGAACATTCGACGTCATGTTTGTAACTTAATCAACAGTATGCTAAACAAAGTTTTCAACAATAAAACAATTATCGGGCTCGTTACATTGGTAGGAAATAATTAATCGATGTATGGCATTTGGCATGTGTAAAACGGTAAGAATAGTAATTGTTTCAATGTCCGTCCCTAGGCCTGTATGTCAGAAGTATGGAATTGACTTTGTTTCCTCATGTAAAAACAATCATAAGGCCAAGGAGACTCTTTGCATAACTAATATTATTCATGAAATTGCTGTCTACTTTCACTGAAGTATAAGGATTTTTCTTGCTCCATTGTAGGTTTAGAATGGACCAACTGCTGTATAATGACTTGCACTGGCTATCTTCTGACTTCCACGGTGCAATGATCAATGTACACAAGATAGCACGCCACGAGTATTGATACTTAACTCCCGTATGTGTTTCCAGTGTACGACAAACTAAAATGAAATACGTAGAAGACCTTCCAAAAGGTTTCCAAAATTAAACCCACCTAGTGAAAAGGCTTAGTGGGAAACAGTTTATGCTTCAATGTCACTATAAGAAAATAACATTTTTCCTAATCTTTCTCATTCAAGTAATAATCGTTTGAATGTCTTGCCAAGTGATATTAGATTTAAGACTTCTGTATCTAAACGAAAATTACATCTGAAGCCAGCACTCCTCCAGGTCTGTGATAGTGATATTTTGGATCAGGTTAGGTCGGGGTATATACTGCTAGACTATGTCTGAATAGTATTTCACTAAATTACTATTTGTAAGGAAAATCGTATATGAAGTTCATGCATGCCATTGCTTTGATACCATTATTATGTGCACAGATTTTTATCATTAAATCGAAGAGATTTACATATTTTGTTTAGATATTACAATAAAACCCAGCAAAACAAAGTAATGGAAAGGCTTACCTGTTCATAAACATTAATGGTTTCCTGCTTTCTACTTTTCTACGCTTTCGAAAATATGTAAATATTATGTTCTTTCTGCTGCCTCCAAGATTAATGAACTGCCTTGCTTACTCTTAACAAAGATACAGATTAATCTGAGTTCATTCTAAAACTCTATATGATGTATTATAATATTATAAGCTGTGTAAGAATTGCATATTGAATCCAGAGAGATACGAGTAAAACTGGTTAAACTGGCAGCTTTAACACCGACACGAGATCGTTGATTTTAGTAAAGTAATATATTAGGGGGTTGAAAAAAACGATAATATTTAGTAATGATAAGTTAAGGGTACATGCTTCAGAGTTTGGCAAGCCCTTTATGGCCGTATTGTTATAAAGAAATTATATATAAAATATGAAGGATAATGTTTGGTAGTAGACTTCACTTCCCATCTATAAAAATTGGATAAGAAACGCTTGATAGAAATGTTGCCCCCATGACACTTAAGTCGCTATGCTTGTAGGAATACAACGATTCCTGAGGCTGAGGTAATACAGAACGCGAAAGCTAGCGTTTCCTTCAGACAATCTTACTTGAAGTATGTGTGTATGTGTGGTTGTATTGTTAAGTAGAACACCGAGGGATTACGTTGTTATGGCTATTGCCTGGGGAGCTACAATAGAACCTTCTCATCCGGAACATGAAAAAACTTTCTGTAGAATGTAACAATACAGAAAATTATATTGGAATTGCTATGTATTGGTTTCTATTGGTCTCCCAGTATCGTTAACGGGTGTGATTATCTGATTGATACTTACTCATTCATACCCCATCATCGAGTCTACCAGATGGACACAGACGACCGCTGGATCAGCTTAACACTACAATACAGCGTGAAAAAGGACATTCTTATAAATCCACGTACAATACATTGTTGTAATGTTAATAAAGATTTAATGTTATATCGATGTATTTCTATTTTTTCACTACTTCGCGCGAACGCGTACAGTTTGGCAGTGTAAGTATTTTACCTGAACGACGTTGACGCAAGCTAACAAATCTTGAAAGTAATGGAATGGGAAAGTTCGGTGTGACGTAAATGAGACGGGACGCTGACGCCGCTCTGCTTTGAATAGCGTAACAACGATCCCAGTTCTATCACCAAATTCTTTTGTGACAACATTGCCCGCGGCCAAGGGTGTTTCTTCGCTGAATTATAAATACGACGTGATGGCGATACAGTAGACTAAGTCGCTTTGTGGTGTCTTCAAGTGTATTAATTTCATTTTTATTCAGCACACAAATGGAATCGTTGGTTTCGTTGTGATCTAATTATCACCATCCAATGTAATTTTGCATATATTTATGAATATGAATACCGGCAATGCTATTTACAGTAAATGATGGACGACACCATTCCATTTTATTATAAATGACCACTAGGTAATCAACAAGTTATTAATTAATACCTATTTTTAGTAGTTTTGTTATAGGTCTAACAGTCTTCCTTTTTTTGAATTAGGGTGGGGGTGGGGGTAGGTGTGGGCCTAAGCCTAAGGTGACAGTACCCAAATCGGATCAGTACCCAAATCGGATCACTTTTTGCAAAAAATACTTATAAATCAATAAATGTGTCAACAAATCAGTAATAACAATGATGTAGCCTTAGAATAGATAGCTATGCAACATTTTTTGTCTACAGATGGTTAGCTTTTAAGTTCAAATAGCACCAGAAAACGTAATTCAAACTCACATGTCAGTGTTTTGATAACGTTTTTAAAAAATGGCGCGTGCGACGACTATGCATTCTGTTTTGGACTATAGGAATACATTCACACTATAGAAATACTTTTTGTCATATAAATTCTAAAGGTCATCATAACATGTTAATATGCTGACAAAAATATGCCTTTGAAGCGTACGATACTGCAAAATTCAAGCCTTGATCCGTTTTAGGGTCTGACATTCCCCAAAACCGGATACGCTGATTGGTGACTTCAGAGCGTTCTATAAATATCTCAAGTGAGCCCGCGGTGCTAATTTCGTTTGTAAGAACACCCATCAATATTATTCCTTTGATACAACCATAAATGAATATAATTCCTCTCAGATTTTTCAATGAATTAATACAATGATGGTTTGGTGATCCGATTTGGGTACTGTCACGTTATGCTATACTGATATGGGTCACATCACATGTGTATTTCAGATATTTGTAACGAACCCCTGTGCACGAAGGCAGTGCGCTGTGTTTGTTTGTTAGCATTTCTAGTTCCTGGATATATCGGCAATAAACAGCTCTGTTGGAAAACCATATTTCCTCCATGGCGGGGGAGGACATGGCCTCCTTCCTGCAGTGATAACGGGGCATTGTATTCCCTGTACGGACTACATCGGTTTCCCAGCGGATGGTGCCTCAACATTATTGAGTCTACTTTGTTTGTGTTTTAGAGTTATTACCACGTTTTCTCTTTCATTTTCATCTCTCACAAATTTGAACAAGTCGAGACCTCTGCTCACAGAATACATCGCCATATTTAGCGAAACGCGATAACTGAGGAGGACAGGAATCTCTCCACTAAGGTAGGTGTTAATATATTCTAGGTATTCTTGACTGTTTGTGTTGAGTTGGCCTTGTGGTACGATTTATTACATTTGCCTTTAATTATCATCCAACGTACTTTTGACACTGTGAAACATACATTGTAAAAAATCGCAATACTTTTATTCCTGTTCAATTTCATTTTATTTCCCAGTTTTTATACACACGTTCATTGATTATAAATATGATATCCTTGTAGCTTTCCATTTGGGAAGATCCGGGTTCGAGTCCAGGTCAGGGTAGACCATCATGCATTTGAATCATATTGAACGAGTGTATTGATGCTTTTCTTTTCAAAGTTTGGCAAAAAAAACAGGTCCCCGACAAATCCCCCTCCCCTTTCATGTACCTTGAAAAACCTTAATGCCCCATTTTGGTGTTGTTTTTAGTGGATTTTGAGTGTCGCACATCCTCCACTTCTTTGATTTCTTCATCATATTACGTAAAGATAAACTGCGGTAAATTGAGAATCTACCGATTCAGAGCAAAGACAACCGGGGTTCCTTCATCATTTTCTTTTGAAGTTGCCGACATAACAAAAGTAGTTCCGGGGGACGTGGCTTATATATTTTTGCATAGAACAATGAAATTAATGTATCGACCAATCATATTAGAGAATTTGATATGAAAACAAAGACACATTAAATATAAGATCATGATGAAAATAAAACAGAATTGTTAGTCCAACCAAATATTATGTTTTTTTATAATGTTGCCCTTCATCCGCATTAACTAATAGTCATTCATTGCAAGACTCAGACAAAAATCATTAAACACTTCTTCCGATTATTGTCTAAACTCTGGACAAATGTATTATGGATTAATAATATCTACAACCGGTAACTAAACGAGATTAAACGACGAACGTAAAACCATAACATAGGATCAACGACACTAAGTTGGCTGTATCTTTGCCCGTAGGATAACATGCTTTAATATAAACTTACCTCCAGTTGGTTCCGAATATACATGCTTGTTGCTATCATCATGTTGTGTAGCACCACCTAATGAACAAAACAAATACACAAGGTAGGCAACACACAAAGATTATAATAAAGATAAAACAGAATCATTAAAAAAATGTCCTATTAATAGATAATCCATAGCAAAGTAGTTTGTGTAATCTAGGACAATATCATTTGATCCATCAATTGTAAAGATCGAATGAAAAATATATTGAAACAAATGAATGTATAAGCAACAAGAGTGTTTTGAACGGGTAAAACTGCGTCGTTGTCAGACCACGATTTGAACCATGAAACGTTCGAATCTTAACGGTAATTTTCCTACCATATCTCACTTAGCTCATCAGCGTTGCTTAGATGTCGGGTTGTTAATATTTTGACATATCAATACCCCCTATAAGTTATATGTCATTGCAATATTACATTATTACATAAGTATGCTTATTAAGTGTTATACTTTAGGTAAGCTGGAATAAAATGGGCTTCCTTCAACTAGGTGAATAAGTTACCAAGGCGTAGTACAATTGCAAGTATTATACCACCTTTCCATCCATCAACAATGTTTACTTCTAAAATGTTTTTGGTGTTGAGAATTAGTTGTTGACTTTTGGCCAATTTGATCTCTGTTGGTCCTTGAATCAGACCTGCAATCGTTGCCAAGGACCATATCTTATTCAAAAATAAGGTGCGTGTTTCGAAACGTCTCGCTTAATTTCATTGAAATCGGTTGAACATTTTCGTAAATGTGAAATGCTTACTGATGGCCGCCCGTGATGAACGACGACGAGGAAAAGGCAAAAACAAAAATGCATATATATATAATTAAACAAAAATTACTCACTCTCCAATGGGAGCTCGTTATTTAATGGGGTGCCGTCGGCTATGATGGCATAAGCATGTTCCTGCTCTGTAATATAAATACAAATATGAGAAATTCAAAAGACCAGTTGATCAAGCCTAAACATCATTTCCTCAAAAATGATTCATTTAGTCATGCTGTAGACATTTCAACTCCTTTACACTACCATACATCATACCAAACTGAAGGAGTCATATATTCTTTTGAAGCATATTTTGTTACCAGCACAACAAAGACTGAAAATAAATATACTTAGGCTTTTATTGTGAAAATGAGTTTTTAATTAACGAAATGTTTGTTCAAGTCAGTGACAAGATATATTTAAGCAGACTGTAGCTTTTCCTGCGGAAATAATATGGCTTCCTCCTTACTGATAATTTTGTTGTTGTCACATGAGGCTGTATTTAATTGATGACTTTATCGGGTCTTCAACTGCGTTCCTCGATCTTGATTTCAACTTCACAAAAATTTACCGTGAAGCGATTTTGACCTTCCTATCATATCGTTTATTTTAGGTAGCAACATCTCTGCCTCATCAGCCTTCTTAAAACATTGGGTTTCAAAAGATACATTTTGCTTTAGATAAGTATAATGGATAATCCTAATGTTGGTTTTGTTGGGAAATGTATTTCTCTTTCTGTATTTCCATATGCTCGAAACGAACAAATCGCCATGATAAAAATGAGAAAACAGACAAAATAAGTTACCTTCGTCTCCATTGTTACGTCGTCCATGAAAGGTAGCTCTGCTTTGAAGTTCGAGGCTGGTAGTGTTGCCTTGGATGTTTTGGCTGAGTTTGGCATGAGTTTGATCTTTACCGATGTAACAAAATATTAACAACATTCATTGTCACAATATTACGGAGAAGCAATTATATCTTTCACACCGTGGTCTATTAAGCAAGGATGTTTTTAGCAAATGGTGTGTCCTACACATCGGTACTGTTAACGGACCTTATTAAGTACATATATCAGAAAGAACAACACGTAATATCGGACTAAGACAAAAATAACATGAAATGTGTAACGCCTATTTACATTTGATGTTTACAAATACAAGATGTTTGAACAGCAAAGTTAGTGTTGGCACAATCAGGTCAGTTACGTCACAATGGTGATCTCCTGATTAAATAATGTTGTAGTCTCAAAAAACGTTTTGCAGTATCAATGCTTTGTAATGGGAGGTTGCAGATCAATTATAAATATTAAATATCTATTTCACGCATATACTTTACATAAATTGAAACACAAACATGCTAATTCAAATGTAGCTTTATCAATATACATTTTAACTAATCTAGGAAAGACTTGATGAACTGTGTACAAAAGATGCAGGAGAGGGACACAATGTACGTACAAATCAATATCACAATCTCTATTGTCAATATTAATCTTTTAATGTATAGTTATCCTATATCATATGAGGGAAAATCTAGAATAAACATCTTATGTTGTTCTATAAACGTCTGACAAGTCAAGTCTGGTCTACCTCCGTTATAATGGTTTATTGTGGCTACTGATATCAAAATGTTGACTTATTATTCTGGTAGAATTCATTTCCAAGATGCCTAGTTTCTGTGGCCTGACATCGTAATCTAATACATAAGGAAGATAACGAACTATGATATTAAAATGTAAAAAGGATGGATAACAGATGTCCTATGAAATGATAATCTATATCATAGTATTGTATATCGGACAAGCCCATCTGTTCATACATTTGCTAGGATCAAATGTTTGCTCAGTCTTTGACAATTGTTACATTGAAGGCAACATAACGTCAGAAAAACAGAGCTACGTAATGTTAACACAAAAGAATATTGCAGTTCGTCGCTAGAAGTTGAGAAACTAATATATTTAAAAAAGGGGGCAATTTTAATCTAGAGAAAATACCCAATGAACAAAACAGATACCTAAAGTAGGCACCAAACAGTTAAGCATTGAAGTTGATTTTTGTTTATTTTCATCGGGATATGAAAAGAGTTTATTTTTGTCAAACTATACAAATTTGCAAAAACTATTCTTTTCATAACCCCATGAAAATAAAAAATAATCAACCTCAATGCTTATAATCAATTTCAATTGATTGTCATAAAAAATCCATGAACAAATAAAATCAATAAATTATTTTTAATAGTGGCACTTTATCATATGCGCAATAGTATGTCAACCAGCAATATTGTGTATTGCGTTGCCATGAAACGTCAAATGTCTCGTGCGATCAGCTGAGCGAAGATAACTCGCTGACCATTTTAGTTAACTGTTCCGGGGCGGTAAAATACGATGTCTTGCCTATTTTTGTCCGAAATTAAAGACGAAATAAGCAAACGACGAGTTGGATAGAAGGCCGACAGAGAGAAAGTTATTTGAAGAGGATAGCTGAGTTGATTATGTCATGGGCAGCATTACATTCGTTGCATTTAAAGCAAGTGGACCTGAACAACTGCGTTTAATGTCGGTGAATGTGTGTGATGGACCAGTTTGTGTATGTGTCCGGTGATCATTTGGAGACTGGTGTTTGGTTAATTATGGATGCCTGTGTTTCACATAAAGTGTGCGTTTGGTTGATAGAACATCCTTTATTGTAACTTCTTAGAGAAATTTCGTTAATGTTCCTGGATATAAACATAATTGTTCGCAAGTCGAAGCTGGTTGTTCAAAGCACAGGTGTGCGTTACAAATGTCTGAAATCATAAAATACACATAAGGAGGCTTTACCCAAATCGGATCAGTACCTGAATCGGATCACTTTTTGCAAAAATACTTATCAATAAATAAATCTGTCAACATATCAGATATAACAATTATGTAGTCTTATAATAAATAACCATGCACCATTTGTTGTCTACAGATGATTAGTTTTTAAGTTCAAATCGCACAAGAAAACATAATTCAAACTCAAATGTCAGTGTTCTGATAACGTTTGTAAAAAATGGCGCGTGCGACGACTATCCATTCTATTTTGGACTATAGCAATGCATTCACACTTTAGAAATACATTTTGTCATATAAATTCTAAAGGTCATCATAAAATGTTAATATGCTGACAAAAATATTCCTTTGAAGCGTAAGATATACTTCAAAAGTCAAGACTTGATCCGTTATAGGGTCTGACATTCGCAAAAACCGGAGATCCTGATTGGTGACTTCAGAGCGTTCTATACATATCTCAAGTGACCCCGTGGTGCTAATTTCGTTTGTAAGAACACCCATCAATACTCTTCCTTTGATACAACCATACATAAATGTAATTCCTCCTCAGATTTTTCAATGAATCAATACAATGATGGTTTGGTGATCCGATTTGGGTACTGTCACGTTATGCTATACTGATATGGGTCACATCACAT
>JAUMHH010155812.1:0-18431 GCA_032359455.1 Chlamys rubida | reverse complement strand
TTATCCGTGGTCATAGCGCCTTTGCAACCAGCCAATATCGTTCTCAACTCCCTGGGGAGCATACAGCCGGTGCTGCCATTTCGGCGTTCACGGCTAGCATTCTACAATTATAGCAATGCCCAATCACGTACTCTTTTACAGCTGAGTAGACTGGAACAAGCGGAGTAAAGCATCTTGCTCAAAGATACAACACACTGCCGTGCCATGACTCGAACCCGCAACCCTTAGGTCACGAGCCCGGCATCCTACCACTAGACTACCGTGCCTACTAAATGTTGATAATACCTTTTACAAATATTATTGATTAAGACAATTGTACGATTTGATTTTTAGAATGTTGTCAAAGTTCGATATTATGTTGTAATATGTTATCAAAGGTCAAAGTAATGTACAGACATGTGATTACATTTATAAAATCTGGTAATAGATACAGCATGACATAAATAGAATACGCTGAACCATACAGCTGTTTCGTCCTTCTATGTACAACGTGTACGTGGTAGACACTGCTGGTGGATTTCTTAGTCCCCAAGGTTTGTCTTAATCTACAGTAATCTCTTTTGAGAATTGGCATAACTCTTAACATACACATTTTACTAATTATTTATTTTCAACTTTACCAGTATTTCTTTTAATTTTGAAATTCATGTAATTAGAGTTGTACGTACCTTCTCTTTAGTTCAAACATTACTTTAAAGAAAAAATTGGATGTCCGTCCCCTAGGCCCCCTAGCATCACTGAAGAGGACGAAACAGCTGTATGATGCAGTGCAAATCGTTTTTGGCATACTGTATCCCCCCGTATCTAGTATCAAATTGTCTAGATACTACTGTTGTAGTATTGTCCTAAACTACTGTTGATAAAGATGGGGGGGGGGAGGGGGGGAGTAAAACCTACTTATAGTAATTTTCAAAAGTTAGAGGAGTATTGGGTGACTTCAAATATTGATGATGAGTAAAACATATATATTATAAACCATACCACTACTTAATGTAGGCGAATATGGTTATCAATGTTTCGGTAAACTTCGATTCGGGCATTAAGAAATCCAGAAGTAGTCTACCAACCCTGTATCTCGTAAACCAGTTAAATCACTTACCTTGCTATAGCTGGGTTGCTGTTTTGAACACACACATGCACCTTCTGTGCAGGTAACATATACAAAACTAAACGGTTAACCAGAGAACCGATTTTATGGCCAATATCGATATTTTAATTTCAGCTAATGGCATAGGCAAACGGGATCGATGGACTAATTTGTTATACAAATATACATTTCAACAATAGATGCTATCAATGGGCAGGAACACACATCAGCGTTACTTGTCGGCATAACAAAAACATATCAGATGTATCTGGACAAGGTCAGCAATATATGATTCTAAACGTTATCGCTAGGTTGGTAAGTATGAATTGTAAAAAGGTTATGCACCACAACCAGTACGTGTTTGTGTGTGACATTTTGGTGACTAGTATGGTATATGTCCCCTGTCGCCTTCATCAGACAAATGACCATTAAAGCGCATGTAGACAAAACGAAAAAATGTGCTGAAGTGGGGGCAGAAGATCAGTTATGATTTCTTCAATGCGTTCTTTATATAAGACATGAAAGTAAACCCCAATTTCTCCAGAGCGCCCACGTACATCGTCTTATATATTCTATTAATCTATTAATAAAATAAGCTGAACCAAATTTTACAACGATGTTACAAAATGCGACTTTTATTGACAAGTATTTATTAAAATAAGAGTGGGATATTGGAATCCGTGGCCAGTCAGTACTATGTCTGCCTGTCGATATTTTACTGACTGATAATATTAGCTGTTATCTAAAAACGTAAACGTTAACCATTGTTGACACTTTCCCCCTCAAAGAACATTGATATATTTCTAATTGTCGAGTTTTGGTCATGCATATCCTTTCTGTACCGTATTTTCGTGTGAAAATGTAATTTTTCACGACTCATATAACTATCAATGTCTCTTAAGGGAATAATTTTCATTTTCGATTCAGTCGACTGACACGTTTTGTTTATTGGACAATGTAGATGCGTTTGTCATATCAGTCGGTGATAACTAGAAATGGTTATCGATTTTTCATTAATATTAAAGGAATAGCTTTATAGGTTCCACTCAGTCAACAGTTACGTTCTCTAATAGAATAAATAGACGTAATGGGTATATCACAACGAGGTAGACGAGTCTCTTGCAATGAATAGCTATCACAAGAAAAAGGTATCCATTTTCCTATAACATTGTAATAATGTTTGTCCTATTTATTTATTTGTAAAGCTTGTAGCGCCGAAATAGGTCATACACCATTGTAAACCCCTGCCAGCACAAGAAACTTAAAAAGTAAACTTTGTATGAAAACAGATAAGAAATACAAAAAGTATTCTCCAAAAGTTCCCGTGTAGGGTAGGTCGCGCATTGCTTTAACTTGTCAAACGCAAAATGCTTTAGCAGGATTTTCAACAGCTCATCTATACACCTTGCTGTACTAAATTGATACCGATATCGGTCTCCCAGGACATTTGTGTCAAGAAATATCGACCAAATTGAATATGATATTAGATTATTAATGCGATACAATGCAGTATACCTGTATGGCTTGTCGTATTTCGGCGTTACTGTGATACGTTGGACCTCTCTTTGATGGACTTCCTAAAAGTCTCAGCCGTTTTCCTATTGTAATTGTGCTGCAAGAAAATGCTAAATTTTCATCAATTTAATATTTGACTCAATAAAGTAACTAGCTCAGGGAAGTCATGATACTTATGTATGTAACGAAAACCAAACCACGTGTATGCATTATGTCAACAGCTCTTATTCCCAACCAACATTGTACTAGAAAATAAACCAATACAATTCGTGCTTCCCTTCGTATTCCAAAGTTACAATTTGTTTCAAATTGTAACCTTGTAGCAGCTGAATTTAGTTCTGGCATGGTATACACGAAATACTGGATTAAAACCAACGTATTTGGTGTAGCTAAAAGGTATAAACTTTAATATTACGGAGGTTTTGTAGACACCTTTCCGTTTTGCTTTTTATACATGCGTTTCGGAACACCTAATGAGTATATATTTTTTTTTTTTAATTTTACAAATAATTATGATGTGTCATATAAGGATAAAATGGTTATAAGGAGCAACAATGGATATACACTAAAAATATATGTTTCCATGCTTCGTATTTTTAGATGTTTCCATTATTCGTTTTCCTCGCTGATAATATTTATTAATTGATGGCTAGTTATATACTTTTTAATCATATATTTTGTTATGTTTATATAAACAAACCTTAGGATTACACCGTGGTTCTTTTTGATGAGGTGTGACATTTCTTTGTATGACAGGTTTGCTCTAGCATACTCGAGAAGGCTATCCTGAACATCTGCAATTATACAACAAAGTTATCGATATGTCTATGATTTAAACTATGCCATCATGATAGGACGATACCGTATATCTGTTAGAGAAAAGTCATTTTCATAGAAATAATACAACGAACGTATGCTATTTGAAAATCTATATGATGACAAACGTGATAAGACTCACCTTGCATGTTTCTCCTGGTTTAGATTGCACTTGTACATTCCCCGCCGCATTCTCAGTTGACAAACCACCGGGTACAAACGGTGCTATCCGATTCGGTACATTCGTTGCATTCTCGGTAAGGTCACAAATCTTTAATGTACAGAATGAAATTATTTTGTACATATTTTCTTTTCAAAAGTATTATTTGTACAGAAGTCATTATGTACATTTTTTTCTTTTTGAAAATTTGATTTGTACATAACTCATTGCGTAAATTTTTTTCTTTTAAAAGTTTTATTTGTACATTTGTCATTAAGTACACATTTATGCAGTACTTGCTGTATAATATGTACGGCCGCTGTCGGCCATCGTAGTTTCTCTACTTAAAATACCACGCAGTCAGTATTGATCTTTAAATGTACTTTTTTTCGATCAGTGCATTGCTAATGTCTTGGTACACATTACAATTCATGTGTCATTAGGAAAAATATCGCTTTTTTATTGTCCTCCGTGCTTCATTATATATCTATTGTCTGTATTTCATGGATGAGATTCCTACCTAGCATCGGCTGTTTGTGATATCACTTGGAATATTTGTTCATTCAAATCATCAAAGAGATCATCCTTATTGACCAGCAACAAAGGGCAACGTATTTATTCAGCCAATCGTTGGCACCGTTTAAGTTATAATGTATTTAGAGGAACTATACCAAAAGATCGTGGTTAAAATCTCATTGAACTGACATAGTACCCATTTGATGAAAGCATAACACCTTATACAGGGATGATGACGTTAAATAGATGATTAGAATAAGGTGAGTACCAATCTGATTTTGTTTGACCATGATTACAGCATTTACCGATAAATACGTAACTAAACTGTTGCTATTTACATCGCCAACAAGCTAGGTTATGACCAACCCTGGAGACGGGTAGTCAACCATTCTCCTAGTTACGCAAACCTAGCAATTACTAGGTACTTGAAATACACACGTGTGATTGCACATTCAAAACTAAGAATTAGGTATAGTACGTCAAAATTGAATTACCGCTGTTTCGTCCTTCTATATGACTCATCTGTGATGCTAAGAAACATGGAAGGTGGAATTCTAAATTGTTTAAAATTATTAGATGTACCAAACAAGAAAGAAAGTAATTATTAATTTCAAAATTTAGATACATTTATCATGTTTCTCATATACAAACAAATGTCAAATATGCTGCAATACGGTAAGATCTCCTCGATCATGTTTTTTCTTTTCATTTTAGAGCTCTACATGAAAGTTTACAATATTATTCTAGTGAAACAAGTGGGTCCTTCTTGAAAAGGAATAACGATTGATCGCCGTGGATACCAAATATAATAAGTGACGATCATTTCGAGTAATTCAGGATGAAAGGAGGTGAGCTCATTGTTGTCTTAGTTACGATTTTTCATTATCGTTTGACACCCTATGTGGTTGCTTCGGGTACCATAGAGGACATGGCTCGACTTATGGACGACCTTGTCTCTAACTACAGTAGAGAGATACGGCCCGCCAAGAACACCAGTGACGCTGTAACAGTGAACACATCCTTCTTTCTTCTCTCTATTCTTGATGTTGATGAAGTAGCCGGATCTATATGGCTGAGTGGAGGAATGACTTTATTGTGGGAAGATTTTAGACTGGAATGGCAACCCTCCGATTACGGTGATATATGGTACATAATGGTAAATTCTTCTAAAATTTGGACACCGACAATTTTTCTAATATCATCTGCAGCAGATATGGAAAAGTTCAGCTTGCACGACTATGATGTAAGAATTTTTAGTAGTGGTTTGGTCACTGTTAGCCCAGGAAAGATGATCAAGTCTACCTGTACAGTGGACATGACGAATTTTCCTAAAGACACACAGAGATGTTCCTTACTTATATTGCCCTGGGGATACACTCCTGAACAAATTCAACTTTTTTTCCGATTTCCACATTTCCAAATGGATTACTTCAATCAAAATGGCGAATGGAATGTTGACAGTACCTCGGTTGAAAGATATCAAGGATTTGGACCTGATTCCAATGTCCTTTCGTATTCGATGGTTATGACACGAAAATCGGCATACTTTATTATCTCGACCACCGTGCCATTATATATTATTTGTGTACTGAATCCTTTTGTGTTTCTTCTTCCCGCCTCTTCTGGCGAGAGGATATCATACACAATCACCATGTTTTTGTCACTGGCTGTTTATATGACGCTCATTGGAGACAACATGCCGAAGGTATCTGAGCCAATGGCGGGAATTTCCTACTTTCTCCTAGTGGCAATGTTGTCCAGCTCTCTGCTGATAATACTGACAATATTCACTCTTCGCTGTGACAAAAAGAAGGACGTAAAACAGTTTCCAAATTGGTTGAGGCGACTTGTGTTGCGTTTCAAAAAAAGGAAAAAGACTGGTAGGGATCAGATTTCCTATATTAAACCACTCGCTAGGAATGAAAGTATTCAAAATAAATCCACGCCGCCGAACGTCACCAATGAACCGGAAGAAGACGGGAAAAAAGAACACTTTCTAAATGACACAACGGATCTGGAAAAAGACGACGTCAACAATTTCATTGACCAGGCTTTGTTTGTGATATCAGAGATAACGGTTGTTGGACTGATATTTGGTTTCACACTTGTGTATTACAGGTAGTTTTGTACATAGAAGAGGCTTGCATTGTCATACATTGAACTCTCTACTTTCTCCTCGAATACAGTTAACAATGTTAATTCATAATCGAGTTAGTTATATTGCTGCTTCTTTTCTGAAAGTACTAAAAAATGCCAATCATATTTTATTATAATGAACTCTTAACAGCTATATACATAAATGTTTTATGATTAAAATTAAGCTTAGAAAAATGAATTTACAAGTTTTGGAAAAGATAAGGGTTAGAGTATATAAGATTGATAGTCATTTTCAATTATTGATAACAGACCTAGAATCTACATGGAGATTTTGGCCATTTTGTTCAGACTCCGGTATGATAAACATGTTTAAATATTTCATTAAACTTGAATATATACTTGGACGAATCGGCGAAATAACTGAAAGGTACAGTGATTTACGTAACACAGACAAAGATGATTATACTTTTAAAATTTGGTTATTGATACAGCACGCCAAAAATGAAATACACTACATCATACAAATGTACATCTGCCTAGTCCTTCTAGAACATATCGGTGATGCTAGGGGACAAAAAGATGGAAATGCGAATTGGACCAAACTACTGTTCAAACAGAGTGGGAGATACGTAAGACACCTTAACTTATAAAATTCAAAATAAAGAAGTATGTTGATAAATTTTAAATCGAATAGTTTGTATATGTTGTATGATGTATAAGTTACAGCAAACCTCCGGGACTAAAAAATCCATAAGCAGAGTGTACCACATTTAATCTTGAACGATGAACGTAAAACACATTCAGGTGATTGTACGTGTAAATCTTATTAATAGATACGGTATCCCAAAAATGAATTGCACGGCAGCATACAGCTAATGATGACAGCAAAACAAACGAAATAGTTATATTGAGGACATTGAATCATAAACGGGTCAGTGCAAACCCATAATCTCTCGAAAACACACTAGTAAATATTATGATTAAAGAACAAACCATAAAAGTATAAAGTAACGGAATGTATTCCATGTTTTTCTTGAAATTTAACGGAAAACGTAAATTATTTTTGACCAGTAAGTAAGCTTAAAATCTCAAGATTTGTGAAAAATTCATGAGAAAAAATGGCCATAATTATGATGCAGTAAATACGTTTACTTTGTTTGGCTTTTTTCATCGACATAGTACGTTCTTAAAATATGTGATCCCTTCTTCGTATCCTAGTGATTATTTTTTTAGAAAACATCAGGAAAATATGAAGTACACAAAGACATAAACGGTTGAGTCTGACAGAAACCAGAAAAATAAAACGAAAAAAAGGAAAAACATGTTCTCTTCCCTTGTGACACTTATCATGTGATCTGAAAACGTCATTACTTTCTATACTTATAGACTAATGCAAGTATGCTTTTAAACGTAATTATTAATTACAGGTTGAATTAAAAAAAATACTATACTTATGTATCTATATATATATTTGTGTTTGATTAAAAAAATTGATGGCTAAAATGTTCAAAATGAAATACTTTTCCTTTTCATTTAGATATCATAAGCATTGCTCTGCTTTCCCCAATTAGTTAATACTTATTTTTCCACAAATATAAGTTTCTTATTACTGGGACACTAGTCAACAACTAGCGAAATCGATTACCTTTACTGCCCCATGCACGTCATGAAATCGATTATAGATGACGTCACGATCAAAAGCGTGACCATGAAAAGGCATTGTAATTTCGCCTCACATCAGATGATATTGGCGTCAAATAATTCAAGGCACAGGGACAGAGCTTTTAGAAAAGCACACAAATATATCAAAAAATCGATTCCCCCGGTGGTTCAGCTTATTCATTGGAGTAGTCTTATTGAGTTTCATATTTGTGATGTTATATCGTGATTATTCTATTGCGAGTATCCATTTTACTGCCTCCGCTCTGCAACCTTAAATCTCAAAACACAGTAGAGCTATGCTATTATTTGCTGTCACATTTCGAAGGTGGTGGGGGAAGATTCTTCGCTTCGTGTTTGGCGGTTCAATTATCTTTTTCCGAGGGTTGAGATTCCCCATCTGACCTCAAGGGGGTAAATTATTATTTTTGCTCTTACCCTGTTGAACCTGTCATGTGGACAAGGCAATGTTAACTTTACAGGCTCAATTCATTGTTGCCGTGACGTCATGTCAGTGTTATGATTGTGTCTCAAACCTAGGGTGAGACAATAATATCTCTCACTGGTAAAAGTGTGGATACGCCTGTCTAGGGTAAGAGAAAATGCTGTCTTCATTAGCCAGGGTAACCAATTTTAACGTCGTCAATTTTATCACATATTTGATGCGCTATGATGATGGCGCTAAGCACTGGGTTTACCATTACACGTTACGGTAGTAAATGTGGAAGAATTATTCTTTATAATCTAGTTAAATTATCCTCGGGATGAAGTTTTGATGTTAAGCACTCGGCAAAGCATCGTGCTAAGTTTCTAATAGCATACCCTCGGATTGAGATTTATCTGTCTACAACACACAGAAGTAATATATTCTATTAGTCTTTGTAATTTGACTTCAGAATGTATAGCGACATTTCCCGTGTAAAAAAGTTTAATCATATACAACTAGGGTTTTCCTTTTTAAAAGCTAACATGCCACTTACGCAGTAGATGTATTGACTTTCGGAGAACCTGGTATTGTTTTCCAGATTTGTGAGAGTGTATGAAGTTACTGATGTTTTCCTAGCATTGTTATCTTCACGTTTAAAGTTGCTGCTGTTATATATTTACTCCCTTTAATACTCAATATATCAAGCTTAATGAGCTTAATGAGTTAAGACGCATATACTGAAGAAATGGACATTTTCGCAGCGCGGAGATTTCCGCGTTTTTGAGTTAAGTATATAAGCGCGAAATATATCCACTCGCAAATACATTATATATAGGTTATAGATAATTAGAATATCAAGATTCCAGAACCTTTGCTAAAGCGAAATGTTTTCACATCGTGATCAGTTCAAAGGGTCAAAACGCGAACATCTCAACTCGAAAATTTCAACTTTTACAGTACGATATATATCGAAACAATTTACATTTACTTTGAAGAAAGAGAAATATATTAAGAGGGGAAGGGATACTAGAATTTGATAAAAAAAAAAAATTGCAGAAAACGTAAAATAATATATTTACAAATTGTATGGCAAGTATTTCTTTAATTAACAATATGGTTTTAACGTGTATGCTTCTGTGTTTGCCAATACTAATTTTCTATTAACATGTATAACGATTAGTTGACATTCTTAGTTTCACTGTGCATCAAATAATCAATTTGGAAATTGCTTTTTTCGCCAGTTTTACAATCTGATGAAATACTTGTTGTTACCAGGTTTTTTTATCGTAATTGAATGCACTTCATAGCTAATAATTTCAAAGCAAACACAATTACATGTATGGTATCCGAATAAATGCAAATAAATTGTTAGGTTTCATTATTGCTGCGTAATAAAGCAGCAGGGTACAGGTCAACGATTCTACCGAAAGTGCAGATACAGTTAGATGATTATCAAACACTGAGCAAACATTCGGTTATCAACTATTTTATTATTTAATTCAAATGAGAAGAGACTTGCGGAGTGCGAATAAAGAGAATGAAATAATGAAAGGTTGGACTACAAATGTGTATCGATTACTGATTATCGATAATGGTTTGGTTGGGCAAATAGAAGAGCCACCGATCAAATATTGAGAAAAAAATTCTTTTGAAGTCACACAATCTAAAACAAACGATACGGGTCCACATCTTTATCATTAAAGGTATACGGAATGATTTAAATACAAATGAGTGATAAGATATTTTTTCGTCTTTCGAAAAAACGGAAAAGATATAGGTAGGGATTGCTTGGTTATCAAGCAAGTCAAGTTATATTTGCAAGCAATGATATAGTATTTGCAGACAACGATTAATTTGAATAGATTCCTTGTAAACAGACACAACTACATGTAGATCATTGATCCCTGTCTGAAATGTACATAATTCAGGATATCTTAAAACTGAAACCATGTCTGAAGTTCTGTGAAGTCAGCCGTAGATGTAAATTGACCGAGATAATACTGAGTGCGAGTAAAAAGCAAGGTGATTTGATATGATGACAATGTATCTGTCAATGTTGGCGTTGGATTATATGTGCTCTTTTTATTCCATTTATAAATCTTGTGTAATTTTAATTATCGAAATAAAGAGTGACACAAATTACGTTAACCTGTAACTTCGTTTCGAACCCCCATGGGTCCCATTGTTTTATGTTTTATGTTTAGGTTTTGTTAGTTTTGTGTACTTACCTTTGTGTTAAGTCTTAAGAGTTCCTCAACTTTAAAAAAATAAACTTGATCTATTTTACAACAATTATGAAACAAGTTATTTCAACTTTTATCACTCACTCTTGTAGACCAAGAAATTAGCGGCCGGGTGTCTTAATGTTTGAAGAAACCGGAGTACCCAGAGAAAACCCACGTGATCGGGCAGGTGACCCATACCTGATCACCTCCGATCGGGGAATCGAACCCCGTTTGCTTTGATGAAAGGCGAGTGCGTTATCCACTGCGCCACCCGACTAACTCAACTTTGATATTATCCAATGAGTTAACATTGTTATTATATAGTATTGTTTGATTGGAGTCGTTCCTAGGCGTTATAACTGTATATATATTAGGGTATTTACTTAATGATGGTGCTCATGCGCCGATTGACCGGAAACACGTGTATATGTGATGCTTTGGAATTAACACTTGGACTGTTCTGCTTTTTTTGTTTGTCTCCTTATTCTTTTTTTCGCTACAAACATTGCTTGAGATTTTCATTAAATTTAGTAATTGAACACAAATAAAACTATGTTCTGAATTGCATAAGCCAAGCAGTGGATATGGTTCAAAAGACATAATCACTTTTATCAATACATCGCTTAATACACGTTTATTTCTATTTTTCATTAAATAACATTGTTGAATTGTCCTTCATACGGATTCCCCTCTAGGATTGACTGTTTGCCATCAAATATCATGGGAATTTTTTTTCTCTTTCATCAAATCATCAAAGAGACCATCCCCATTGACCAGAATCCAAGCGAAACGTATTCGCATACAACGGTAAGATGATTAAATCTGGAACTAATCGCTGGTACGGTCATTGTCATAAAAAGGACTATGACAGAGAGAGAATGGTTAAGTTCTCAATAAACTGGGATAGCACCACTTTGAGCAGGTTGGTGAAGAGGGTTTGCAAAAAATCTGCTGGAGGAAATTCATTCAACAAATGCTGTAGATTTATCTCAATAAAAGGGATTATGCAATTGCTCTCACAACTAACTAGACCCATTTCAGGAAATGCCAAAGGAGTGACTACGTTAACCGAATGGTTAGAATAAGGTAAGTTATCGTTTCTTATATTCTTTAGTGATAACTAACTGTCTCTGCTTACATTTCATTTATGTTTACAATATATTATGAAACCAATTCATTTGCTATTGATTCTTTTGCATCTTTTATTAGCTTTGAATTAATGTTCGATAATTCCTTTTTGTGAATGTGATTGTGTGTGCTAAGAAACATAATTTTTCAAATGGCTGCCCAATTGATATTTTTTTCCCTAAAGTATTTAGTTTTTAACACATTTTTCAGATGCATGTTTCCTTTTAAACGTGATAATAGTTTGTTAGATACAATAAAATCCTATTATACTAGATCATGATAAGATTCGATTGTAATTTAAACCTCAGAAGAGCAGATCCTAAAAATAATATTTTGTTGTTTTCTTCGTCTCTGTTAAAAAAAATTCATTACTTCTTGAATTCTTTGTTTTAAAGTATTTACAGATACAATTTTCAAAACATGTTTAGATATTTGATATTAAATACTTAACAATTTTTTATATCATGAAGGGTACCACATTCTTTCTAAGTAATTAATACCGATACGAAATATGATGTATTTTGCCGACGCAGAAAAACCAAACAAGTCAATAGTTTCCTGTACCCTTAGTCAGTTTAGGCCTCATAGGTATTTTAAGTTAAGTTAGAAGAATAACAAAACATGTCTAAGGTGTTTCGGAACATATGTAGAATACAGTAGGAGACTGATAGAAGCTTCGCCTACATTGAGGGTGTGACAGAGAAACCGCCTACCCGAGGGGTGCTGTTTATTGGTTGTCTAACTCGAAGCTCTGCCGAGGGTAAGAAAACAACAAATATCGCCCCGAGGGTTGGATATTTCTCTGTTACACCCTCAAGGTAAGGGTGAGTATTTTTCTCCCATCCTATTATTTCAGTCACAACTCCACCGACAGTTGTCTGCCATGTTTGTAAGCAAACACACATATGGGGTAGGAATATCGTCATTCACTTGTGATGACGTCACAGTTACCGGTGACACATTTCAATGACGTCATCATTGAACACGTGTTAATCGGCACGAGGCTATCTCCCCCTAGGGGGTGACAAGCTGATCTTTCCCAGCCAAAACGGTAAACACACATGTGAAGGGTGGGAGAAAAGCTGATCATTCGCGGCAAAAACGGTAAACACACCTGTGAAGGGTGGGAGAAAAAGTTATCTATAATACCATTGCTAACGCTGCAATTCCATTACTGTTGGCTACGTTAGATACTTTATTCATGAATCAGTAAACCATTCCAGAATGTATCCCAGCTACAAGGATATGGCTAACCTCAGAGAATGATAGTCCACCAGCAGAATCAACCACTTTGTAACTAAAGCAATTATTAGAGATATGAAATAAGGCAGCAACTCCGATTACAATATCAGTATTGTTATAGTGATGCAGTATATCATATCAACATTAATGTTAAACATACGTCAATGCCATTACTGTTTGAACTCAACCATTTTCTTCTTTTCATTTTAGAGCTCTTCATAAAAGTATAAACAATTTTAACATACAAGAAGTGGGTTCTTCATGGATTGACAAAAGAAATTGAATAACGACTGGTCGTCGGGGATAACGAAACATAACAAGGGAGGATAACTATTGAGGATGAAAGGGATTAAACTCTTCTTTGTTCTACTTACAATTTTCCATAGTCACGTGATACGTTACGTGGTTGCTTCGGGCACAATAGAGGATCTGACTCGACTTATGGACGACGTTTTCGTAAACTACAGTAGAGAGATACGACCCGCCAAGAACCTCGCTGATACCGTAACAGTCAACACTAGCTTTTTTCTTCTCTTCATTCTTGATGTTAATGAAGTGTCCGGATCAATAAGCTTGAGTGGTGGAATGAACATGCTGTGGACAGACTTTAGACTGGAATGGAGACCCTCTGATTACGGTGGTATTATTGACATGATGGTGAATTCCTCTAAGATATGGACGCCAAACATTTTCCTCATATCATCCTCAGCAGACATGGACAAGTTTAGTTTCCAAGATTTTGATTCAAGAATATTTAGTAGCGGTTTGATCGTGGTTAGTTCAGGAAAGATGATCAAATCTTCCTGTACGGTGGACATGACTCGTTTCCCTAGTGACACACAGAGGTGCTCATTGATTATCTTACCCTGGGGATACATGTATACCGAAATTCAACTTGCATACATACAGCCGACTTTCCAAATGGAGTATTTCAATGAGAATGGCGAGTGGAATGTTGACAGCACTTCAGTGGAAAGATATAAGGGCTTTGATCGTGTGATCAATGCTCTCTCATTCACCATAGTTTTAACAAGAAAGTCGACATACTTTATTATATCGACGACCGTGCCAGTATATATTATTTGTTTACTGAACCCTTTTGTGTTTCTTCTTCCCGCCTCTTCTGGCGAGAGGATATCATACACAATCACAATGTTCTTGGCACTGGCTGTTTATATGACGCTCATTGGCGACAACATGCCGAAGGTATCTGAGCCAATGGCAGGAATTTCCTACTTTCTCCTGGTCGCAATATTGTTCAGCTGTCTGTTGATAATACTGACAATATTTACTCTCAGCTGCCATGCAAAGAAGGACGTAAAACAGTTTCCAAAATGGTTGAGGCGACTTGTATTCCGGATTAAGAAAAGGAAAGGTAAAGAGAAGACGTACCCTATTAAACCAACTGCTGAGAATACATCTGAACAGAACGTCAACAATGAATTGGAAGAAGAAATAAAGAAAGAACACTTTCGAAATGACTTGACGGATCCGGAAAAAGGCGAAGTCACCAACTTCATCGACAAGACTCTGTTTATGATAACGGAGATTACGGTTGTTGGACTGATATTTGGTTTCACGTTTGTATATTATAGATAATTGTTTGTATATGGATTAGCCTTGCATTGTGATTTTTTTAAACTCTCTGTATTCTCTTGGAATACGATGAAACTTCATTCATGATCAAGTATGTTTTAATGTTTTCTTTTTCTGGAAGAACAGATCATATACAAATAATAAAAGTAAAATTAATTAATAAAAAAATGCTATATTTAATTTATATTTGTTTCCTATAAGAACGTTAAAGCGACATACATAAAGAAATCTAAAATAACTTCAGTACCATTTAGAACTTTTAAACAAGACGAGAGAAATGGGATACAAAGTCAGTATTTTTTTAAGGTACTGCTAACAGACCTACATTTATTATTACTCAAGACCTGCGCCTTTGAGGATACGCATGCTTTCCCCGGAGACAGCATGTTATATACCATTCTAACTAAGATAGAACTTCCGGTTTCTTCTCTCGTGTTGCATTTGAGTTCATCTTGTCGTTCACTTTATCTCCGGTGTTACTTTTAACTTCGTATCGACATTTAGGTTCTGTAATTAATATACTATATATGTATCAATATTTCATCTTACTTGAATATACGTTGGACAAATTGGTTGGTTTGTGTTTGGTATGTTTGTGTTTTACGTCCTATAAACAGCTATGGTCATTTAAGGACGTGCCAGGTTTTTGTGGTGGAGGAAAGCCTGAGTTCGCGGGGAAAACAACCGACCTACGACCTAGAAGTCTAGGTTGGTAGAAGTCTACCAGTTCATTTATATATAAATAGAGTCGTATGAGTAACCCCGAAGACCCACTAATACTTTTTGTAGGGTATTTAAGATAGGATAAATGTAGGTTTGTATAGTGTTGTTGTATATTTTATGCTTATGTAAGTACAATGTGATAGTAAGGTTCACTATGATTAAAACAATTAAACGTTATTTATGTCTTGTTGTATTTTGTGTAAATGCATAACCGCGTAAAAATAGGTGTTTTGTACAGAGTGAATCATAAACACGCTGGTAATAATAATAAATAATAATAAATATGATATAATAATAAAATATAATAATAACCTTATATAACGTCGTGTACAATTTTCAACAACAAACATAAGCTCTGTAGAGCTTTTATTACGACGCCGCTAAGGGAACAAGTGGAGGAAACCCACAGTGGAAACCACCGTGCCATCGGAGGGATAGCAACTAACCCTATCAGACATCACTCTCTTTTTTCCACCACCGCTGAGGATCGAACCAAAATTCTTGGGAGAGCGAGTGGTCTAAAGCTCACGCTTGATTGCACACAGTAGCTGGTCATACGAATAATTAACATACGTTGAAGTAAGATGCGTTGCGGCTAAAAAGCATATCACCAAAAAATTATAATGGATATTCACACGTATTTATTATATAATTAGCACAGGCTTTCATCATTCTGTCAGTTAAAATTCTGCTGAGATATAGCGCAGAAAATGAAAGTGGGTCGGGTTCATATTGAGCTTACACCAAGGAGTGGTCTGTATTAGGAATGTGTTTTTACCGAATGCTGTTCATGCTGTTAATTTGCATACCTTTAAAAGAAAATCAATTTAGAAATTACGAATTCAGAACATGTCTTACTTATAATGGTGTATTTCAAATAATAGAGCGCTGTATAAATAAGATATATACTAAACATAGCTTATACCGTAACTGATATATACTTATAGCTGATGAGTAATGTATTCATGTGTCTGCAGTAATATAAGTTGCGGTGTTATCGCCCTACTCAGTAGTGTTACAAGTGATGTTCCAAACAGTAAAAAACAAAGACCAAGCGATCAAAAGTAAACTTAAACGAAATACTAACTCAACGCAAACCGACGAGAGAACACCATAGCGAAATTACATGAGTAGTTGCCCTGTAACAGGTGTATTCTGATACAAGTTAATTGTTTAGACGAAAATAAAGACACCGTGAATATGTTCAAGATATGAAAACGCAAAATGTTGACACCGCAAAATAAAAGCATCATACAGTCACAAATATACATGACAGGAAAACCTTGTCGAAAAATCTGAAAACTGAAAAAAATGAAGGTGACGTCAGGGCCCGTATTCATGAAGGAGTTCTCATGCTCAAATTCAGATGATTCTGAGCTCAAGCCCAATTTCTTTTTCCAGTGATAAATTAATGAAAAATCACATTTTGTCCATGGGTTGGAAGAATTTTGAAGAGACCTCAAACAGAAAGCTGTTTAAAATGTTTGCACTTGAAATTTTTACTGTGTCGCATGATTTAAGTGAGTTACAAGGGAGCCGGTTTGAGCACAGAATCCATGCTATAGCATGAGAACGGTTTCATGAATACGGGCCCAGGTGTATCAGAAACGTAAGCGTGTAATGCTGAACATTGGTACATGTACCTATAATGAGAATCGGGAATCAGGAAAATGTGTCATAACTCGAGATACGGTTACTAGACTACATCACTGGAAAAATATCAGCATATTAGGTTGTCGGGTTGCGCAGTGGATAGCACACTTGCCTTTCACAAAAGCGGTCGGGGTTCGATTCCCCGATCGGACGTGAACAGTTTTGGGGTCACCTGCTCGGTAGCCCGGTTTCTCCCACATTTAGACCCCCCGCGCGCTTAAATCCGGGACAACAAGAGTGATTAATATAAGTTGAAATAACTATTCATCATTGTTGTAAAATATAAAAAGTTTAAATATATAACTCATCCACATTCTGATTGACAGATTGACAGCGTGGGAAAGGTTGCGGTCTTAAGTAAATACAACGATGTGGATGGATTGCTAGAGTATGTCTCCATAGCAGACAGTGTAACCATCATCATACGGGTTCTGAATGACACGACGGATCTGAAGAAGGGCTTCACACTTGTGTATTAAAGATGGTTTGTTGCAATTTAAAAGTCCTGAGGTCGACCATGTAGTTTTTGTATTTTTCGAATTTTTTTTAATGTTTTTTTAATTTCTATATATTTTCAAACATTCAAACATCGAATGACTATTACCCTGTCAAATGCATCGCAAAATGTGACTTTTAAGGAATATTTCTTTTGAAAAGTATCCTATATAAATAGACTTTTCCAACATAATATGAAATTGTATGGATACAGTTCTATTGTTCATATGACCCTTGTTGGTTAAACAAAAGCTACCAAACAACAGAAGGTAATATTTCCTGTCTATTAAGAAAAAACAAAATCCTAATTCGAACTTATATTCAATTTAACAAAATACGAACAAAGATAAGATTTACATGGAGAACCACAAAAAGTACAAGGTAAATAAGACCATGTGTTCCGGAAGGTAGAGCGTTTTCTGCTTCATCGATGACACCTGCCTTGGAAGTCTAGGTCAAATCCAAGTACTGGCATGTCCTCACATCGAGAAATCGGGTAGAAGACACACTTATGAATATAACAAAATACGACCTTCATATCACACAAAGAAATAGCATATGTCACAGTCATGTATTTACCAAACGCTTAAAAAATGTACATTATATTTCTTTAGCACTAATAAGACTTACTTTTCATTCGATCCATGAAGGTTTGTATGTTGTTGATTATTGGGTACTCATACTCTTTCGATTTAAATCGATTTGTTGATGGACTAACAGTAAATTGTATAAGTGGAATTTTTCGCGCTGTAGAAATTTTCGCGTTTTTCGCGTTAAGTTGATTAACCCAAAAATATCCGTAGGAGAATTGTTTTGTTATTTATAGATTATATAGATTACAGATAAATGGAATGTACAGATTTCAGAAATGTTTACAACGCGAAATTTCCACACCGCGAACAGGTTAAAGAGTCACAATGTGAACATTTCCAACTGCGAAAATGTCCACTTTTATAGTATTATTTTGAACTATTTGTGATTGTTCAGATACGTTTTTTTTATTGTTCTCATTTTAATTTAAACATATTTATTGCCAATAAAATTGAACAAGGGATTTGGCACAAGTTATTACAACTTATCAAAGCCTTCTCC
>JAUMHH010155801.1:6568-18434 GCA_032359455.1 Chlamys rubida | reverse complement strand
ATTAATTTTACATTGTAATATGGTTACAGCAATTGCTTGGAGGTTCCTTAGCAACAAATTGGACCATATTTGCTCATCATTGGCCCGAAACACAAGTCTTTTGGAATTGGTTAAAGTTTTTGGGCAAGTTCCAGAGGTTAAAGTTTTAGGGCAAGTTCTAGTTCTTTTGAAAATACTGGGCAGATTTCAACCAAATTTGGCAGGAAGCATCCTTAGGGGAAGGGGATTCAAGATTGTCCAAATGAATTCCCTGAACCCCCGCCAGGGGACAGACAGGTGGCTGGGGCCAATAAGGTAAATTAGACAGTATGCTTTTAAACGACATCTCCTCCCAGACTATTTGGCATATTTCAACCAAATTTGACAGGGAGCATCTTTAGGGGAAGGTGATTCAAGATTGTATAAATGAAGTCCCTGACCCCACCAGGGGACAGATTGGCGGGGCCAAAAGGGGTAAATTGGACATTCATAACATGAGAATCACTGAAATTTTAACATTAAACATGTTGGCAATAGACGAGCTATGCTGTTCTACGACAGCTCTTGTTTCAGAATTGACTTTCATCTCACTGTAGTGGTGTTTTCAAATATTAATTAATGTTTCTTGTTTCAAGGTAATATTACACTAGGTATGAAGAGAACCTTATTAAAATGCATTAATTGGTGGTTTCAGACAAACCATTTTTTACAAACATGGATATTTTTGTGGTAAATATACCAGGTATTCTTTGGGCTTTTTCAAATTGTCTACTGTAGCCTTCGTTTTAAGGACACACTTTTTATGCCATATCCAGAAATTAAAATATAAAAGTTAACACCCCCAAAAGTGATGAGTTTAAGCTTGAAATCATGTTCATAAAAATTAGTTTACTGCTGCAAGTAAAGAATGCAAAAAGTTGTTTTCTCTTTACAAGTATGACTCTTATTAGTTATTAATGTTTTGATTTTCCCATCCAGGCTGCTACTGTGATTGCCCCTGATGGTACTACAGATGTGGCAGAACTAGATGCAGGTGTGGGTCTAACGAATGTTGGCAGGAAGAGCAAGCGCTCCAGGGAGGAAAAGGAACGAGAGAAAAGAGAAAAAGAAGAAGAAAAGAGACGGAAAAAGGAAGAGGAAAAGGAAAGAAAACGTCTAGAAAAAGAGAGAAAGAAGAAAGAAAAGGAAGGCAATAAATCAACGACAGAAGACAGAAGAGATAATTTAGTGAGTATATGTATAGATTAGTTTCTGTTTAAAACTATTGTTTTTGCAGAGCTGAAATCACGGCCTTGATGACAATTGCCAAACCTGAATATCTCTAAATATCTCTACCTGTCTCTACAAACAATGCAAATATCTCTACCTGTCTCTACAAACAATGCAAATATCTCTACCTGTCTCTACAAACAATGCAAATATATCTACCTGTCTTTACAAACAATGCAAATATCTCTACCTGTCTTTACAAACAATGCAAATATCTTTCAAGATAAAAATGTTTAACCTGTCTACCTACTCTTTTAATATTATTTGGTAATAAATCTAAACACACCAGTAATTCTTTGCCTTGTATAGCCATATGTTTTATTGCGATTGGTTGTAAGATTACAATGTTAATCATAAATGGATTATTTTTTTATGTACAACCTTACACTTTGCCATAGTTTAGAAAATAAAAATTCTGAAATTAAACACACTGCTTGCTTTATATGTGAAGAAGCATATCACTGCCTAAAAATTACTAAGTAATAGATATGAAGATTTGAACATGCCGTGATATTTAAATAAACATGTCTGGTGATTGTAGGGTGAAGGGGTTGCTACAGAAGAGGCACCAGGAGACAGTTACGGTGACGCTGCAACACTACCAAGGGTGAGTTTTGACAAAATGAAGGTTTTTCCCAAAACATTAAATGTTAAACTCTTTTTTTTTCAGATTGTCTTATTTCAGATGTAGAAAATAAACATTTGTTAACATATTTGCAAATTTTCATATAATTTTTGTTTTCTTCATAATTTCATAATTTATTTGGCTGATCTGTACTTTATTTTTTTGAATGTCCAATTTTCACAAAATCTTCTGTTATCTTTTAACACTGGATGCGTGTATTTATATAATTTTTCACACTTTTTTTCCATTAATTGGATAAGGTCAGATAAAACAAAGCTCTTTAAAGGATATGTAAATCAAAGTGTTAAAGCTGGAAGTGGTTGTCCATCATGTGTGTGGTATGGGTCAGTTTGTGGCCGTTGTTTAATCCAAAATGGTGTGGTTTTGGACATTGATCATGTTTACAAGCTACCTAATCAGTCTCACAAATCATTGTTTCATATCATTTATATTGTGAATAATATCCTAAAGTGTGGTGGTTTAGAATTACTGTTTGGTGATGGGAATTTAAAACACAAGTTTTTTTTAATTTTTAAAACTTTGTTCCTGTTTTTAAAACAAGTAGTGAACTTTCAAAAAAGTCTGAAATATAAACACGATGAAATTTTTCATGATTTGTGAAATATTTCATGCCGTTTAACCCTTTCATCCCTATATAACTTTAATAGACTCTACCATGCATTTATATGGATTAGTCCATTATGGTCTACAGTGGTGACAGGGTTAAATTTGAATAAAACCTTTCTCTTTTACTGTGGTACTTAAAAGTTGGCTGGCAAACAAAGTGTCAACATTCTTGACATTACGACCGCATTAACATGTCCACATAGGGAATTTAAAATCACTTTTATATTGATATCGGATTCAAAATTACTATTGTGATTCTGCAGTTAAAGTGAAAGGGTCTTGGATCTTTATCTGCATCAATTGATTGGTCATTTATTTTACAATTTTACTTCAATTAAGTACTGAAGTTATTATTGCTTTTTAAGAAACATTAGATGTAGTTTGTTAAAAAGTTGCTATCTAGATTTTAATTTTTTTATTGATAACTATTGCAATGTTAATTTGCTTAATTGTGTCTTGCTGTTGACCTACATTTATTACAAAGAGGTTTAAGGACTGGTAGTTGAATAGGGTATATTTTCCTACTTGCTTACACAGGAGGGAATGGTGTTTGCTGTACCTCCTCCTGAGGGTGGAGACCCAGAACAGATCCAACTCCAGCACACTGTAATAATCATTTGCTACATTCCATATTACTCAATAATGACTTAGTATATCACTGAAATAAGAATTGTTATAGTTCATTTGAAGAAAATGCCACAAAACATGTTAAAATAGTATAAAGATTCGAACAGTAACTTGTTAGTGTTTCAATAAAAAATGTTGTTGTGGTATTCAATTTAAGACAGGGATTCTATCAAAAACAAAAGGTTGGAGTTTTATTATATTAGATTTAAAAGTATTTGTTTAATTATAGATTAATTCAAATACCAATTTCCTCAAAAATTAAAAACAGGAAAATGAGAAGAATAAGGATATTGACGGAGAAAATGAGGATAAGAAAACTCCTGAACTTGATGACCAGGCTAAAGTAAACCTGGAGGAGCCTGTATCTCCTGGTGGGAAGGGAAAGAAGGGGAAAAAGAGCAAGAAAGACAAAAAGGACAAACATGACCTTGAAGACAAAGACAAACATGACCTTGAAGACAAAGACAAACATGACCTTGAAGACAAAGACAAACATGACCTTTCTCCTGGCTGGAAAGACAAAAAGGGCAAAAAGAGCAAGAAAGATAAACATGATAAGAAGAATGAACATGACAATAAGGACAAACAGGATGATAAGGATAAAAATGTTCCTGATGATAAAAGTAAACATGACACGGACAAACATGACCTTGATGACAAAGACAAACATGACCTTGATGACAAAGACAAACATGACCTTGATGACAAACATGACCATGATGACAAAGACAAACATGACCTTGATGACAAAGACAAACATGATGTGGAAGTTGAAGAACCTGTTTCTCCTGGCGGGAAAGGCAAAAAGGGTGGAAAAGGCAAAAAAGATAAGAAAGACAAGGATAAAGATAAGGAAAAGAAGGGGAGAGGGTTTCTGGGACGAAAACGAAAGGACTCCAAAAATCGGCACTCGGGCAGTGAGCCTTCGTCACCAACTGGCCCACCTCCCCCTGAAGTCAATGTAGAACCACCAACACCGGAGGGCGACGGCAACTTCCAGGTTAATGTTTGCCAAATATCTGCTTGAAAAAAACAACAGATTAATCCTTGTCAATTATCTGCTTGACAATGTATATTCATTGGCAAATATAGTGCAAAATATCTTCTAGATGTACCAGCACTAATGGTTCCTGACACTTCAGTACATTTGAGGTGTGCACTAGATCCTGTGTGATGGATAATGTTCAGTTTATTTGCTTTTTCCTTCCTCTCTGGGACAAGGTGGCTTCCAGATAGAAATGTGTGTATAACCTATCTTCTTCCCCCAAAGCTTTGGCAGGATTTAACTTTAACATTTAAAAAGAAAGACTAAGAAGCAAAACAGAAATTGCATTTAAATACAATTCTTCAAAAAATAGTTAATAATTCAGGAAAAAAAATAATACAAGCTCAAAATTTTAAGAGATTAGAATAGGGAAAAGAGGTTTTTGGTTTGTAATTATGAAATATGCAAAAAAACAAAACAATAATAAATTAAGTATATGATTCAGTATTAGCATAAATCTTGAACAGAAAATATGATAGTATTAGCTTCATTAACTAACAATACATTACAAACTAAAATTCTGTTTATTCTTATTCTAACAAGAAAATAGTTTCATTTAGCATGACAATTAAATTTTTATTTTAAATCTGAATTATATTTCCTGAAGAGTAGAAGGTGTATACCTACTAAACAAAATGCAGCATTTTTACATACCTGCTTGATGTATTACAATGCAATATATTACATGGTGATGGTGGGTTTTTCTATGAATGAGAACAATTTTTTGTATTTTATTTCCTTTTTTGCCTTTCGATTGGCTTAAAGCATGCTTTTAATATAAAATACATTGTATGTCCCAAAATATCCAGTTGTCGTTAGTCTATTTGTTTAGAACATGTGGCTGTTCTTTTAAACAAAATAATACTTGGGGTTAATTTTAGTCCTGTTCGGTGTGCTAAACTGTTACATCAAGTCACTGGTGGTGAACATAGAAGTACAGACACATTAAGGTTTGGCTGTTTTGATTTTGCTTTGTTTTTTTGGGATTGAAAGTTGTGAATGATGTGAAGGAAAGTTGTTAAGTTATATTTTAATAACGGGATCAGAAGATTTTTGTTGTTGTGTACCATGTACATTAAAACCAGTCTTAAACTGAACACTGCAGTGACTTATCGTCTTTCTGTTCAGAGTAGACAAGATATTGGATTACGGAGGTTCAGTTTACACAGGTTACACTGACTGTTTATATTGTAAAGAAGGATTATGTACTTAGTATCACTAATGATTTTTTCTTTAGTCAGCATTCCAGTCGTAAACAAGTTTTGTTGCATGGATTTACTATATATATGTGATGTTTTTTTCAGTGCATTTAAGCTATTATAATTTATATATTTTACAGCAGTTGAAAAACTGACCATTTCTTATTTAGCATACAAGGAATTTGAAAAAGCAGCAGCACTAGCCCAATATTGGTAGCATGAATAGGTTTGACTAAATGTGATGAAAGCATGCATTAATATACCACCCATTCAGGAGCAATGCGCTTGAGCTTAAAATTTTAGCTTTGGCAGAAGAACAAAATATGAAATGTTTATAATTGAGATGTATTTATTATGAGACAGTTTTTAGCGTTTTGTGTCCCCGGAGGCAGCATGGCACATTCACTTATAATCTAAGGTTTAAATTTGGTCGTACAAACAAGTCAGTAATGGAATCATTTGTAAAGATTGCTGAATCCGGCATATTGGACAGATTTTCTCAAAACTACATTCAAATGAACAATGTCTAGTGTGACATTAGTAAAAACTAATCGCACATTCTGCCATGCGTAATTGGACCCCGCTGATAATTAATTCAAACTTCATCAGTGCACGACGTGGACAAAACTAGAAAATCAAGACATGTTGAGTTATAATGTTATATCAGACCTCAAATGGAATCCTTTTCATAATGTTGAATGCATACATTTCAAATTACAACTAGGAACCTCCCTGTTTGTCAGTGCATGGTTTGGATGTACCAGGGAAGGTACAGGAGGAGAGTGAATTTGAAATTGGTTTTACAACATACTTGTTATAACTACATATTAAACATATTAAATGTGTGTATATGTTGTATAAGTGTTAACATAGCATGACTCTGACACACCTGTTTAGATCACCAGTTGTTGAATGGCATGGCAATATATACCCCAAAGGAGATAATTGATTGTATGATGGAAATGCTACCCACAGCTACCTACCCCTCCGTATGACGTCTGTAGGAGTGGAAAAGAAATATTGCATTGTTGATCTGCATTCTGAAGTCCAGTAGATACTAAGTGTGTGTGATATACCAATGACTGAACAGGCACTTGTGTGGAGTGCTTGACCAGGAAGTAGATTGCTGGTGTACAGTCCCTCAGCATGAACACCTTGAATCATATGACTGACCAACTGTTTGTCCAATTACTACCACCCCAGCATGGCTGAGAATGACTACTTGATAAATAAAAAACAAAAGACCCCCAGAGGTCAAGGCTACCTTGGCATGGCAGTGTGCCATGAACTGTTTGCCGTATTAGAGTTCCCCAGCATGAGTACAGCACCAATAATATAGACCTGCAGCATGGCCACCACTGATGACTAACCGATGATCAGATGTCACTCAATGTGTGACCTTTGCTCTATATTTACCAGGAAACCAACACTAAAGGAGCTGAGGATCAGGGAAGTAGTGTAGACCCCGTCCCTAATGAATCCCGCAGAAACAGTGACAATAAAAACGAAAAAAAGAAAGAAGTGAAGTTTCTGGATCAGTGTACTCCAATAGAGGCAGAGACCACCAACGTTGTTAAGGAGGAGACCCCCATAACTTCCCCCACCATCATTATTTCGGCTGCCCCTCCTGAGCCTGAGGAAGAGGAGGAGCAAATTGTCATGGAGGTTGTGAAGGAGACTGAAACAGAGGTCAAAATTGGAGATGATTTTAAGGTCACTGACCAAGAGGTTGTCACAGAAACAGAAGTCAATGTCAGTGAGATAAAAGATGAAGCAAAGGTAGAAGTTCAGGTGGAAACACCGGCTGTGGTTGTGGCAAGTGTGAAGAAGTCTGAGCAAATTATTCCTGATGAAAATATTGAGGATGAAGTTTTCGAATCAGAAACAGAACATGCAGAGAAGGTTGTGGCAGAGTCAGTAACAAAAGAGGATACAGTTCCTTCTGAAGAAGCTGTGGTGTCAACAGATGCAATGGATGTCCAGGTCACAATTGATCAGGTCAGTGTGGCAGAGACCAGAGAGGAGGAACAAACTGTGTCTGTGGCTGTACAAGAATCTTCTGCAAAAGAGGAAGTTGCTGTATCACCAGAGGTTTGTGCGGAAACTGTTGAAGATTCCACTGTAGAGGAGCCCATTGTTGTGGAGAAGAGTTTGAGTGTTGAGGTACAACCTGACCCTAAAGTCACCGAAGTGGTAGAGTCTGTTGTAGAGACAGTGGTACCAGTTGAATCCCCACCACACAACACAGAAGAACGCGTGAGGCAGGAAGACATCCCTCCAGTCCAGCAACAAAACCAGGAAGTCGTGATAACTGCAGATGAGGATATCCATGAGGTTGTCAAAGGGGAAATAATCCTCCCAGTGGTAGTAACTAATGAAGAGGCAGAGAATCAGCCCAAGGACCAGGCAGAGGCTGGTCCTAGTAGTCTAGTAGAACACAAGGAGGAAGAGGTCAAAGTTGATAAGAATGAGCTCAAGAAGCAGGAAAAGGAAAGAAAACAGAAAGAAAAGGAACGAATCAAGAAAGAAAAGGAGGAAAAGAAAAAAGAAAAAGAAGAACAGAAAAGACTTGAAAAAGAGAGGAAAAAGAAGGAGAAAGAGGAAAAGGAAGAACAAAAGAGACTTGAAAAAGAAAAGAAGAAGAAAGAGAAGGAAGAAAAGAAAGCTAAAGCTGATGTAGCCGCTACAGAGAAGAAGGAGGAGGAGGGAGAGAAGAAAGAGGAGGATGAAAAGGAAGAGACAGAGGTCAAGGTCGACCCGGTACAGATTGAGCTGGCTGCTGCCCTTGAACATAGGAGGGGCAAGGAGGAGGAGGAAGTGACAGAGGACAAAGAGGAAACAAAGGAACACACGGGGGACCAAGCTCCAGCAGCAGCTACAGCATCTGAGGTTGTTGCTGAGGAAACCGTTCAGGAAACAAAAGATGAAAAAGAAGAGGTTGAAATTGTGACAGAGACGAAAAAGGACAAAAAAGTCAAAAAAGAGAAAAAGAAGAAAAAAGAGAAAAAAGAAAAACCTAAAAAAGGAGACAAAAAGAAGGACAGTGGTTGTTTTAGCTTTATTGGAGCTAATAAGGCAGACAGCAAACAGGAAGAGGTAGAAGAGGCCCCTGCAGAGGAGATGCCAACAGAACCCTTGATTACGGTGGAGCAGCAGGAGCCAGAGGTTGTTATTGCTTTTTAGTGTCTGTCTCCTTAATGTCTTCAGATTGGGCAGTGAATTATTGAAATCTTACAGCTTTCATGTAACATGGTCCTTTCTTTACTTGAATGGGCTAATTTGGATATTAATTATGTTAATATTACTTTCAATGCTTCTGAGATTTTAGATATCAAAACCAGTTATTGTCAGATCTAATATTTAGTGTACAATCATTTTCTATCCGTCTTATTTAACTATTAGGATTTATTTTTTCATAGGTCGACATGTTGATTGTTCCTTTATTTTTCTAGGAGCCAAAGCCAGAAGAAACGGAGGAGGCCAAAGTTAGCCCAAAGCAGGTTGCGTACTTTCTGTTCTCTGCCTGTTGACTGAAGCCCTACTGAATGACTTGTGATGTGTGTGTTGATCCTAATGGTCCTAATTCCTTTTCAGAATTAGTATAGGAAGCTGTGTGATCGCTCCATCAGGCCTTTACTGTGTTAATTATATAACTAATGTGCTTTCAGACATCCTGTCTACTACTCTCTAAAATCTAACAAGTGTCAAACATTCTTCTCCCAATGTTGTGCTGTTACTCATAAGGAATCATGTTCCCGTCTGTTTTCTTACTCTTCATTTCAAATCTTTTCTTCTTTTCCCTAACACTTATACATTCTGGTTACTGTATGTCAAACATATTATCTTTTTTAATTTGTATTTCATATCATTTAACATCATGTGTAACAGCATGTTCTAAAAGGTATCTTGTACTCTCCCAATGCCCATGGATAGTAAATTAATGTTAAATATTTACTATGAAAATAATGGCCAGGCTTGTAGAATTTTTCAATTTCTGATTGAGGACTAGTACACTTAACGGACTAGTACACTAAATATGAAATGAAACATCCCTGCTACAATAAATTACACCAAAAATATTTTCCAATTTTTCTAAACATGACAAATATCTTATTTGACAAAGCTTGAATTGTTATGACCAAGGTACTTTTATACCAAAATAATTTTCCTAAACATGATAAATAACAAATTAGACAATACTTGAATTGTTATGACCAAGGTACTTTTACACCAAAAGAGTTTTCCAATCCATATCTTTCTAATTTTCCTAAACTTGATAAATAATAAATTAGACAATGCTTGGATTGTTATGAACAAGGTACTGTCACATTTACTGTACACAGGGAAATACATAGTGAGGGCACTTTATCATGACATCGATTATAAGTACACATCTTAGAAATATATTGTTACAGGAAATTGGACCAACAATTAAGTTTACAATTGGTCCCACAGGATTTCAGTACTTGGAAGGGAAACATCATACAGCATGTACAAATGATTAACCCTTTCACCCTAGGTAACTTTAGTAGACTCTACCATGCATTGATCTGGGTGAGTCCATTATGGTCTACAGTGGTGAAACGATTAGCATATCCAATAAAGTTTGTGGCCATCAGTTTCCTTATAACTTAACAGCATGTTACATCCTAGCTGTCAGTGTTGTTACGACTACTTTATCTATCTTATTGACTTGTGTACAGTACTAACACAACTGTATCCATCACATCATACTTACAAGTTATTGTCTATAGTGTTTATAATATCAGAGAGAAAAGTATATGGCATGATAAATCGCCATTATATCTAGGATTGAGGCTTAATTTCCAAAATATAAAACATAACTGTTGTGTGCTCACATCTCAAATCAATATCACTCTCTTATAGTCTTGTACAGTTATAACTTTGGGTAAATCCACTTAACCTGTATCTTAAATGTTGAACACATATCCTATCTATATCTCACAGATTTTCTACCTATTCTATGATTATTATTTTATTCTAATACTTCTTTCAAACCTTCAGAAATATTTTGCTTATAAAGATATATTTTGTTGTATCTAAATTTGTTCCTTGTTCAGGATTTTTTGTATTATTTCATTCAGGGGATGGTTTCAATGTGTAAGGCAACAGTTACTAACATATAAGTTGTATTTCAGAGGGGCGTCGGCCTAGGATGGGCGTTGCCCGGTTTCGCTGAGATGAAAGAGAGGCAAGCTGCTGCAGCAGCCAAGGTTTGACCTGCTTTCCTTATTAAGGCATGACGTCTCCAATGCTTGCAGCCATCTTAAGTTGAAGTTTGTGGATGTAGGGGTTTTCGGGATCTCCCATCTTGGGAACATTGTCCAAATCCTACCTGAGCTATTTCCTCGTTTTTATCCAGAGGTGGCATGGTGTTAAACCCTGAAATTTTAACAAGGAGGATCCCTGCTCTTGCCTCTGTTAGATGTAGTTCAAAAGTAGAGATATTGAAAAATATTAGAAGCAGTTAACCTAAACTATACTTAAATTTTGTGTAGTTATGTATGTGTTTAAAGTAGATAAAATTTTGAGTCCATCTAAAAAGGCATGTTTTTTTCATAAGGAGAAAGTTTTGAAAACTTGTCACTAACCGTGCGTCAAAGAAGTCTGTCTTAACCAAATATGGTGGAACACTTAATTGGAATGTGTTTTCTTGATCTGTTGATACCACTGTCTAGTATCTACTATCATAGTGGTAATGTGTTGTCCTACAGGTATTAAATCATTTCCAGGCTCCTTTGTTGTCATTTACTAACAAGAAATATACTCCAGTTTTCTTTCAATTTCAGACGCATGTGTTACAGACTGTTTTTTATTATTATAAACAGTTTTTGTTTCCTGGATTTCTACTGTTTTATTTCATTGGTTGATTCTATTGATATGAAATATTTTGCTGTTTGAAATACATATACTATGCTGTTTGATTTATAGATTTGTTTCTGTTTGCTATCATGCTGGGCCTTGTTCAGAGCACTGTTAACTTAACAACCTATTAATTCAGGTTTTCAGGATATATTCTATTTTAACTGAATGAAATTATACTGTTTAATCGTCTTTATAATTAGGTAACCATTTAAAATCTTGACACAAGCAATTTTGACTATAAATGACATTAAATTTGAAAATATTTGAAAATGATATTTTCCATCAAGCTAACAGTGCTTCTAACAACCAGGCCTGTTTGTTACTGGAGATGGTTGAAGTTTTTTTGTTTTTTTTTACTTTCATTTTCCATATATATTGTTTTTATTCCAGGGTTTTGGCATTATGTTTAGATTGTAGATAATGACATGGATGGAAAGAGTTAATAAAAAGTTGTTGTATGTTTTGTATAGCTTTGATCACTACTATGATGTATTAAAATTTGGAATTTACATTAACTATCATCAAATTATAGTGTGCTATTTGTAAATATTCCAGGAAAGGGTAGTTGTTGGGGTTTTTTTTTTGGGGGGGGGGGGGGGGGGTAAAACA